>JASAND010025277.1:0-10263 GCA_030248195.1 Trissonchulus latispiculum
TGCTCATTCCAATGAAAACCTTCATCCTTTTTCAATAAATTATTCATTGGAGCTGCAATTGAACTGAAATTACGTATAAATCGCCGATAGTATCCAGCCATACCCAAAAAACCACGCAATTGCTTAATAGTAATAGGTACTGGAAAATTCTTTACCGCAGTCACTTTACGTGGGTCAGTCTCAATGCCCTTTTCGGAAATAAAGTGACCAAGATATTCGACCTTTTTGCGGAAAAACACGCACTTTTTCATTTTGAGTCGCAAACCATGGTCTGAAAGCTTCTGAAAAACTATTTCAAGCATTTTCAAATGATGGTTTTCATCGTTAGATGGAATCAGTAAATCGTCAATATAAACTGGCAATTCAGTAAAAATTCGTTCCATAATTCTTTGGAATGTTGCAGGGGCATTGGTCAAACCAAATGGCATGACATTAAAATGAAAAAGTCCCATATGTGAAATGAATGCGGTTTTTTCCTTATGGGGAGGAAACATTTCGATTTGCCAATAGCCGCTATTCAAATCCAATGTAGAGAAAAACTTCCCTTTACTAAACATATCTAAAATCTCATCTATTTTTGGTAAAGGGTAGCGGTCTTTTCTTGTAATTTTATTTAGTTGTCGATAATCAATGACAAATCGAGTAGTTCCGTCCTTTTTACCGACTAACATGCAAGGTGACGACCATTGACTATCAGATGGAACACAAATGCCCTGCTCTAGCATCTTCTGAATATGCTTTTCGATTTCCACCCGTTCCATAGGGTTCATCCTGTAGGCTTTCGCTGTTACTGGACCTGCCATTCCTGTATCAATCAGATGTTGTCCTGTGCTGCATCGTCCCAAATTTTCTGGCGTTGCGAATACATGTACGTACTTACGTAAAAGTTCTCGAAACTTACCTTTTGCCTTATCGGAACATTCGAATTTGTCCAGTTGGGCTTCCTTGAGAAATTGATCATATAAATCCTGTTCCGTAGGCTCCTTTGATTCTGTATCCGCAGCTGTAGATGTAGACGGTTGAGGTACGTACGTATTTTCCACAGTTGTAGAGAAAATTTCAGCTCGCACAGACTTAGGTAAATCGTCTTCACATACGTATTCTTTTTCGAACCAAGTATCTCCCAATTGTAAAAACGATTCCTTGCCTTGACGATTCTTGAGCGTAACTAGGTCATCTGCGTAAGCTAGTACCATTCCTTGATGCAATTCCAGTGGTTCCTCACTCAAATTCCAAACTCTGACTTCTTGGGTTTTTTCACCTTTTGAAATAATTCCAGGAACCATATAACAATTATATTTTTCAAGAATGTTCATGGAATTGCGTACTAGCTTAGGCACTTCTTCAAACCGTGAAGGCCAAGGTGCAATACTCGTATTTACAACTGAGGGTTTCATACGTACGAATGGTAGATCCCACTCATCATCCAACTGGTCAGAATTTGGTGGACTATCCTCACAAGAAATCGAGACCCATGCTTCAGAATTTGCTGGAATAGTTGTTCCGACCCGTAGACAAATATTCGAAACTGCCGGTCGTGTTTTTCCTACAATTTGCAAAATGTTATTGATCTGAGGCGCCCCCAGCAACGGAACTTCTTTAAAAAGTGGATGGTAAATAGAATGGCGTCCCATGAGCATAGACCAATTATAAAAAGATAGAAAGTCCATGCCAAGAAGAATATCATATGGACAAAAATCGCTGATTAGATACTCATGGGCCCATCTATAGCCTTGAAAAGAGAGTTCAAATTTTACTGAACCTGAAAAATTTATAGGTGTTCCGTTAGCTGCGGTTGCCTGTTCACAAACTCCATTTCCAAAAGTAAGATTTTCAGGGCACTTTTGCTTTAAATGTTCTACAAAATTCCTAGAAACAACTGAAATATTTGCGCCCGTATCAATAAGTGCCAAAGTATTTACGCCTCCCACTGATGCTACTATCAGTGGCGAGTGCACCGGCGGAATTTTCGTCTGAGCACCCAGAAAATACTGATCTTGATGAACAAAAGCCGACAAATAGTTCCGATTATTTGCTACAAAGTCCGTTCGAGGTGCCTTTTCTGGCTGATGAGTCAAATTCACATGATTTACTTCCTTTTCTTCAAGTTCCATATCTGACGATTCAGACTGACTTTGCTCTGAACATGAACTTTCAGTAGAATCATACTCAAAAAGAAATCTTCCAGGAAAATCAGGGTCTGGAATCTTATGAGAATGTCGTTTTTGAACTCGCTTCACCTTTTTATTCGACTGAATTTGACCAGATGATGAGCTTGGGTCATTTTTATGTTGGTCTTTGACGTTAGTTTCCCTCTCCACGTTCGGAAATAGATGGTTCGCTGCCTTTTCCTCGGTATCAGGTGCCTCATCTATTGTTCTTAGTCGATTTAATCGTGCAACTAGTTGTTCTTGAGACATATCTGGCATTGTTTCTTGCACAGGTTGCATATTTGCATTTTTCGTCTTTGACTTTTTGTTATTTGAGGCATCTGACAATTTTGCAGCATTAGTGGTACAGGTTTCATCTTTTCTGTTGGAAGCCTTCAATACATTGTCCCCCGAATCAGGGACTTGCACTGTCGCGCTTCCTTTTGTAGATGAACCTTGACTACCTACCCCAGCTGTACTTGTACTTGGTACCGCTTGATCCATCGTGGCCTCTTGCTGTTGCCCATTTTGGCGCATATTTGCGTTTGAGAAAGTCACAGTGTTTCCCACAGGAAACCTACGATTTTCACACCCGCGCGCATTCCATAAATTATTTGTTCCGAAAAACAAATTTGGTTGTCTTGGCACAGCAAGGGGCTGCACGTTTCGTGGATATCGCTGATTGTTGTTACTGGGATACCAGTAGCCACTGAAACCTGCATTTCTCCGTTCTTGCGCGGGGGGGCGCCAATTCTGATTTCGAATTGGGGGCGCCCCTCCACGAAAATTATTGCTATTATAGCTTGTACGTGGAGAAAAAGATCCATTTACAGGATAATTCAATCGACTTCGACTGTAGTTGAATGAATTATTCTGGTTTCCTGACCCAGTGTTATACGTATTTCGCGAATTCTGCACAAAACGCCACTGAGATCTAATTTGATTTGCTCTCGCAGCACTGATAGGAATCAGTGGAATAACCCTTTGATTTTGGTTATTCTGCCCATTCAAAAACTGATTTTGCTGCTGAAAATTCAACTGAGGAGGAGATCGAGGAATTTGGGGTGGGGGGCGGGCATTATTCAAAGCCTCTGCCAAAGCACGTATGTCAACATTTTGCAAGAAATTTTGCAATTGGGACTGAAGCAAATTTCGAGGGTTATCCTGGGAATTTTGAGATCGTTGGCCCCTCGTTACATCGGCATACGTAGGAGTAAAAACCGCGCAAATTTGATTTGAGTTTAAAACCTTTTCGTCCGGAAAAAGTTTCGAAAGACCCTCCAAAAAGTTAGGGGTTTTTTCTGACAGCGAGTTGATTTGCGGGTTTTTCTGGGAGATATACGTACTTGGCTTTCCGGGCGACGAATTTACTGCGGAGGAGCACCCCCGGAATTTGTCGTGCTCCCCGCTTGCTGAAAACTCTGCAAGGCTTGCAATAACTGGGAAGTTGGATCCATTTCGGGCTGAACCGGGGTCAAGTAATTTATCACCGGATTTTGCTGGTTACGCCCTTGTCCTTGCGACTGAAACAGGCGTCCAGTAGACGGATCCACAAAAATACTCGCACTTTGAGTGTTTCGGTTATTGGAGGAGTTGCCTCCCCTGCGGCCTCCTCGACCACGATATGATCCTCGATTTCCTCTATTCCAACCACCTCCCGAATTTTGGTTGGAATAACCGTCATAATTTTGCCGGTTATTATAATTTCCCCTGTTTCCACCAAAATTTCTTCGATTTGGGTTACTTCTACCCCTTGAACCTGAATTATTTTGCCGATTTAAGGCACACTGAGGGGAAATGTGGCCTGGATTGCCACACGTATAACACGTTTGTTGGTCCATTTGATCTTTTTCTGGTGTTTTCTCCGTTCGTTCCGTAGATGCTTGAACAGCATTTACAGCACCAGAAGCAGCACTAGTTGAGGGTTGGCACTTTTCTGAGTCCGCTGACTCGCCTTTCGTGGCTTCCAAAACTAAATCCCTCTGAGCATTACGTATTTTCACTTTCTTGATTTCGTCCTCCAAAGTTTTTAACCTCTGATCTAAATCACTAGAACTTTCGAGAAATTCTGACGAAACTGCACAAACCTTGGCTTTAGCCTTCCCCCGTTTTTCCTTCTTGGGGGTTTTTTCTGGCTTTTCTGATTTATCCGATTCGGCTGAATCAGAATCGTACTCCTCTTCAAGTCTCGACAGTTGAGTGACGATTTTTCGCAATTTAGCCATTGTATGGCCCCAATTTTCCAAATCAGATAAAAGCGAAATTCCAACTATCTTCAAATTAGGTTTCAGGCCTTTTCGAAGTTGCTCAAAAATGTTAACAGCTCTCATGTCGTCACTTTCGTTTGGAAAGGCCTTTTTTGCCAACATTTCCAATTCGGACACAAAATCTTGCACATTCTCGTCCTTTTTCTGGGTACGTACATAAAATTTGCGAGAATGTTCAACGGCTGTCCGTTGAACCGGCTCATAGAGCGTTTTTAAGAGCTCTTTTAGCTCTCTGTACGTACCTGGCATTCCCAAGGAGGAAAGCCGGTGAATAACTTTTTCGCCCAATTTGGCGAGCAAAATCGAATAATATTTGTCGTTTTCGACGTCGTTGGCCTTAGCAATGGCCTCGAAACTGACGATCCACTCGTCAGGGGTCAAGGTCGTATCCCGACCATTATAGTTACTCAGACCCTTAAAAAGGGTGATCAAATTTTTGAGCTCCGCCATTTTCTTTTCTCTTTCTGCACGTAATCGAGCTCGGAGCCTTGTCTCCAGATTTCGGTTTATTTCCGCCAAAGAACCCAAAGTTTCAAAAATATTATCCCAATTGACCCAATTTTCACTAGGATTTTCTCCACTCAGCGGGTCACTAATTTTGGGAAAAATCTAATTCAAAATACTCAAATCGTTGACAAAAAAACTACCGTTTGACCTCCAATCGACACAAAAAAAACACGAAAAACAACAAAATTGGCCAAAAAGTTATATACGTATATATCAAATTGAGGGGGATAGGGGGGCGACGCGATTTTTAGCATTTTCTGGTTAGTGTAACCAATGAGACGAAACGGATTTTTTGTTTTCGACTCAAAAAAGCAGAAAAAAGTATTCGAAAATGCTAAAAACGACACTAGGATCCCGAAAAAAAAATCGAAAATGGGGGTTTTAGGGGGGGGTCAAAATCCCTAAATACTCCAAAAACACGAAATATGAACAAAATTTAGCCTAAAATCGCGATTTGCGTTTAGGCTCACCGATATTTTAGGCAGAAATCGCGATTTTTAAGCGATTTTTCGATTTTGGGGGTCGATTGGGGGGGGTCAAAAATTCGTCAAAATTTGGCCTAAAACTTCAAAATTTGGCCTTAAAATGCCCTAAATCACGTTTTGAGCGTGAAAATAACGCTCCAAAAATTTATTAGGCCCAAAATAGCAAGAAATTAACCGATTTTGACCTCAAAAATGCTTGGGGGGGGTCAAAAAATTTCACAAAATTTCGAAAAAAATTTTCAAAATTTTGCCTTTAAATTGCCTAAAATAGGTTCCTGAGCCTGAAAACAACGCCCAAAAAATTTGTTTCAGGCCGAATGAGCAAGATTTTGGCCTAAATCGACCCAAAAATGACTTGGGGGGGTCGAAAAAAAAATTTTTCAAAATTTGACCAAAAATTCGAAATTTTGCCTCTAGTGCGCTTCTGTTGCTTTCCTAGTGTTAAATATTCCCGAAAACAGGAATTTTTAGCACCAGGGGGTGGAAAAAACGTCCACAAATTTTCCTAAACTAAGAATTTTGAAAATTTTTATACCCGTCTTGGGGGGGTTTGGGGGGGAGGGGGGGATCGCTCAAATCTACCTAAACTTTGTTTAATTATAGGTTATTGGGCTGCCCCAATAACCCTATGCAGTTTCCAGTTGAATTCCCCGCCTCAAACTACCTGGGGGGGAGGGGGGGAGGGTGTCCAACACCCCCTAGCTACCAATCCTAAATTTTTCATTTTTCAAAAATTCAAAGTTGCACCCTCAAAAAATCGAAAAAATTAAAAGTCGTTTTTATGAAAAACTAAGTATCATAAAAGAATCTCCAGATCAAGAGCTTTTCAGAAATGTAAAGCTTTTTGTTCAACTCGCAAAAATGAAAAAGTTATTGATATATGAAAATTGTCAAAATAAACGAATTTTTGAAATTTGACAAACCGGACAGTGGTCCTGTCACGGTCGCCAAATATCAATCCCCGGTTTACTGTCCGGTTACTAAACCGGAAATTGGTTGGCGAATCTGATGCAGGTTCTCACGGGTGCAACTACTCCGAAAATAGAATCCTAACCTAACTTCCTACCCTAATCAAACATGAGGCGATGTTGGCGTAACAATGTGTTTATTAAATCAACTTACGGTTTATTATCAGACAATCAAAGAGGGCGGCACAGCAATACATATAAAATGGGTAAGAACCCGACTGTTCCTGACGTAAACAATACCAACACTGATTAATTAGACTAATTGATCCGATGACTCATAGCTCCAGACCGAAGTCACTACACAGAAGTAATGATTACTTTCAATGGTTGTTTAGAATGATCTTAGAATCGCAGACCGCAATAGCTAGTTTTTCACACAAACAACGAGCCCGATCCCCCGTTTGGACCCCGTACATGTACAGGGGCGGGGTGAGGAGGGTCTGATTTAGGTATGGGGTCAGCCGATAGCGTGCAGAGGATGTAACAAGCTTATAATGCATAGCGTATGACGCTTGTCATACTCTTGTGTATTATGTACTCTTGCTTTCAGGAATAATTTAGAACAGCATATGACTGATGCTGGAGTGCAAACCATAAACTTTACTCGGGCCCAGGAAAAATACCGCAATCTGTTGAAGGTCCATAACGTTAGCACAGTCTATGAGGCTTATGATAAACTGTTATCATTGGATATTTCTGATGGATATTATTTTCCTGGAATAATCCTGCAAGGCGACCATGTATGCTTTATCATTATTTATATTATATAATTTACATATATACTATATATTTTTTATATATATTATTTATTTTATTGACGTATTTTTGTTATACTCTGACTAGTTGTGCTTTTACAGTCTAGCACTGTTTCAGATTGAGTCCATGCAGAAGTTTGTCAGTCTGCAAAGTGTCTGTTATGCAATTCGATTCAGGAAACATCCAATCAGCAATAACTATGAAACAACTTCTGATCCAAACTATGTCCTGTATGCCCTGCCGGACGCTGTACCCCAACATAATCCAGATACCCCTCAGGACATGCCCCTGCATGATATTATGATAGGAAATGAAGAAGCATCCACAACCTTTACAACGTTTCCAATTGAACGAGGCAAAAATTTTGTCATCAGGTGGCTGTTTTTGTCTATAGATTTTGAAGTTTTATGTGAATTTGAATGGGATACTTTAATATACAGGATCCAGAAAAGAATTCATCTATATCATGTTTAATAACAAAATGTTAGTGTTGTTAGGATGGATTGGAAATAATGAAGCAGCTTTCCAGATACTATGATAAACTGGAATCCTAGGACGGTGGAATAGATGGTTAAGTATCTATTTGCTCCCTCAGGGAGCAAGAGTAGATACAAAACCCGGGTCCGAGGACAAATTCGCAGCCATTCCCAGTGTAAAAGGCCCAGGCTGCGAACCCCCTCTAGTTCAAAAGTGGCACCTGATTCTTTCGCAGCCTCGAAGCTGCGGAGTGACAGCTCTAACCGTTTCGACCCCCGCCAAAGGGTCTCATCAGACGGCTTCAGGCTACCGTTACGGTTTTTTGCCTCTTTTATATGCTTTGTGCATCTTTTTGTGGGCTATGCCTCTTTTTGTGGACTATGCCTCTTTTTTGTGGGCTATGCCTCTTTTTTTGTGGGCTATGCCTCTTTTTGTGGGATTTTTTATTTTGTTGTGGGCTATGTCATATCTGTTTTTTATTAAATTACATAACAATGTTATAATGTCCATATGCATAACTAGTTACACCATCGTCTAACAAATACCGTTTATCATCAAAGGGGGATAATCCCTTCTTATTTACATGTACACTATACAATGTATGTTTATCACTTCGTATAAAATTCATAGCACAATACATAGTAGACCCTTCAAAAATAGTTGAAACATAATGTTTGAAATGAACCCCCTTTTTTACCACTGACTTTTTAATACCTTTAAGCCTCTTTTTCTCAATCCCATCACATACAATAGCATAAGCCTTAGCACGTACACCACAAAAAGCTTCAATTGGACTACCCATAGTTTCATCCTTCATTTTACCCAACACCTTTTTATTTTGTGTTGAGTGCAAAGGATGATCCTTTGGATAGTCACTCGTGTCAAATAGATCAATGTCCTGTAACATGTCATTATACACATCATCAGTAGTAATACTATAACATAAACTATCTGTGTCAGTAAATAACAATGTTACATTACTGCTATATTTTGGTACAATATAGTTATAATGAAAATCATACATTAAATATTTCGATAATTCCAAAACAGAAAACCCCACATATATAGGCTTGCATAATTCAACAGTAACCCGTTTCATCGATACAGCAACCAAATCATTAGAAAATATAGTAGATCTATTATATCTAGGATTAGAAACAAGTTTATCATGTTTTTTAGAGTCAGTAACTAATTTAATGTGCTGGTAGGCTCTGACATTTTCCATTGTTTTTCCAAAAACGGCATTATTGAGGAGCTTGTACTGGTCCTTCTCAAATTCGCTCTTTCCTCTTCTCTGTGTTGAACAGGATATCGGGTTGCATCCACGGCTGCTGAGTAAATTTCAGGACCCGATGTACCTTGGTAAGGGTTAATCCAAGAGAGAGATATTGCTTCAGGTTGACATAGTGAACAATATAGTTCTTCTTGGGGAGGAGATTAGGGACTAATTTTTCCACCTTTCCAGAGCATATCTTTAAATCTTTCTTCATCTTGGAAGCATAGGGAGACAACATTTCATCAGTAATTGTCAGTTTTTCAGGAGCCAAGGGATAGGAGTTGTGGGAGTCATGCAGGTGCTGGGGATAGTCCAAGTCAACCTCCAGTACGTAGCTTGCTTCCTGATCCATCTGTTGTTGTAACCAATCAATGTTGCCAAAGTCGTCCAACCATTCAAAGTCCTTAACCGGAAGTGGTTGTGACATAGCCCAGCCATATAAATTGTTAGCGTCTAAGTACATTATCCAACTATTGGGAGAGGAAGAGTCATAATTGGGAACCATGGGGTTATTTGCTTTAGCATAGCGGTGGGAAATCATTGAAATCCCACCGCGTATCCCAGCCTCAAGGTATGTATACATCTCTGGATCCTGTAGTAGTTCTAGTTCAATTCCAGTCATTTTAAGGCAGGCATCCCATCCGAAAGAAGGTAGAGTATAATAATGGGCGGGATCCAATCCATAATATTGAAGTCCAAATAAGCGAAAGTTTTCAAAAATATCTGCCAGGAGCAGTACATCCGTTAGTAAATATAGATCGTGATATTGACCAAGTGTTTGAATGTTGAAATGATTCCAGACATTCAGTGCATGTTGATAGTCATTTTTGTTGATATCAGTATCGTTCAGTTCATTATAGAAGTGTTTGTGTGAAGGGAGGAAAGTCTCATCAAACTTGTCCCAGGAGTCCATATACTCATAGGGATATACTCCTTTGCGCAGTAGTAAATCCAAATTGTCTTCGTTGAAGTGTCTGGACAAGCATGCGAACTTGTCCCTTCCATCTTTGACCAAGTTAGCAGTTAAAGACTCCAAAGAACTGGACATCAACTGGCAAGTGTCGATAAATTTGATTTTCCATCCGGGCTCCTCTGCTGTCTTCTTTCTTGATAATATAAAGGAGATATAGTCTTCCATCCCTTTTGGTATACAGTCCAGCTCCAGTTGATACTCCTGAGCAATTGATCCAATTTGTTGCATAATCAAGTGACCGTCATATCTCCTGAGGTTGTGTATTCCAACAACGATGTCTCTGCTGAGTCGGAGTGCTAGGTTACATTCCAAATGAGCTGAGCCACGGAACCTGCCACAAAGGTGGCAGTGATCTCTAGCAGCATCTTCCTGTAGTTCCTTTTTACAAAGGTAGCAATGTGTTG
>JASAND010025278.1:0-20310 GCA_030248195.1 Trissonchulus latispiculum
GTCAAGGGCTATATAGGTATAAAAAGACTTACGGTTTTCTACACACATTCTTGTGTCAGACTTTAGTTTCATAAAGCAGCATTCTGTCAGCTAAATGCAGTCGGGAATCAATAAAACTTTAAAAACTTCACTAGAGCATATCTTTTATTGAGATTACAAATACCAAATTATCATTATATATATAAAGAAAATTTGCATGATATTTTATGTGTTGCTACAATTACTGCAAATCCTGCAAATGCTATCTTGAATGCTTGTGTATACCGTAAACGCTGGTTACTGTTTCAGGCTGCAGGAATACAAAAGGACTCTTAACGAAAGGTTTGCTGGAAATGTAATCAGAAAATCTCAAAAATTGCTCTCTAATATTTATCGACGGCAGCAGATTACGTTACTAAAACTGCTTGTAAAGTAACAATTTTGTGCTGTAAATAAACTTTTTGATTAAAGTGGTGATTTCTTTAGGGTATATATTGTTGGAATGCAGCTCAAATCAAGTTGAAATTTTGTGAATAAATGTTGTAAAATGTAAATGTAAATAAAATAAATGTATTTTTGTTCTGCCTGGAGGCAGAACTATTTACACGGGATTTGGCCATGTTTAACGTTACAGACTCCTCTTTTAATACGAAAGCAGCCTATGCTCAGCATTGTGCTAGTATAGTCTCCGCTAGTTCTTTTTTTAACCAAAGGGGGCCGAAATAGTTCCTCTCAATTTTGTAATATTTTCTTTTTAGACTTTGCAATTCTGGCTAGAATTCACTTAACGTAAATTTGATTTCTGGCCCCTCCTTTGAAATTATTTTGGCACATGCCTCTTGATTTTATTAGTCTGCATTTCTGCCCCCCCGTCATTTATGAGCATCACTGATTTAGTTTTAGCAAGTATATAGTAACTTTGCGTTTATGCAAATTAGATTTGTGTAAGTTCTGATCAGTCAGCTTTATGCTTCCTGCCTAACAGGTTGCGCTTAGGTTGTGCCTTGTCCATGTGTTCTGATCTCAGTTCAAAGCATAACGGACTGCGGAGTTCTCTGTCTTTCGGAAAAAATACTGAGAAAATATAACTGACACCAAGCAGTGAAGAACGTTTCAGTTTTTTGGAAACGTGTACACAGTAGTTGATATCATGCTTAAAGGTGGATCAATCAAATGAAACTACCAAAACAACAAAACACTTTTCAGTAGATTATCTGCAGGCTGCTAATTGCTAGAAAAGTAGGAAGAAAGCAAACATCCGACACTACCTTCGTACAAGGACAAAGTACTGTATAGTGTATAGTATAATCAATGTAAGTTGCAGAAGGAAATTGTATTCATGAATACTTTGATTGTAAACTTTTTCTTGATCGAACAGGGAGGAGCGGACATTGAGTTAGTTTGTGATATATCAACAGACAAACAAAAGACAGTTATATAAAACGTTATATAAAAAGTAATATAAACAAATTAAATAAAACGTTATATATATATAATTGATTTACACGTAAATTACAATTGCCTAACGCAATTAGTTTCAGTTTCACATAATTTTTATGCTCGGTTTGCAGAACTATGCCCCTTTTAGGGGTCAGCTTGTTATGGTTCTTGTGCTTGTTCATTGCACGCAATCTCGCCTCAAAAACAATTGTTATCGTGTGCAGCTGATGTTGCTTTTTCTGAAAGTTGGTTTCTGCATGGATATTATGATCGTTCAAAAGACCTTGTTGACGTTTTTCCTTTTGTAGTACCTTTCTATTGGTTTTTTTTCTAACGTAAGAAATACCCAAAACAGAAAATACTAAAATGACAGAAACCAAATTTGTGCGCCGAATAGGGAATCTACTCGGCGACTAAAATAATTGAAACCAGTTCTGTGCATTGAATAGGGCATTCCCTTCATCCGGCCTATTCGCGCGAACTTTGAGCCTGTCTTGAATACATGGAAATGTATTTGTAAGTATGTATATGTCGTAGCAAGATAGTGAAATTGGCAAGATAGTTATCTTGCTAAGAGTTTGGCAAGACAGTTAGTTATCTTGCTAAAATTTTAGCAAGATAATTATCTTGCCACGAAATTTAGCAAGATAACTATCTTGCCAAAATCGTTGGTAAGATAGTAATCTTACTAGAATTTAGCAGGAAAGTCATCTTATCAGTTTCAATATGAAATATGTTTTCAATTTGAAAATAAAGAAAGTCATTAATTATCCCTGTTTTATGCAGTTACAATGAGTTTAATCCTAAGCGGAGAACTTTCGCAAAAATTAAAAACTAAGAATTGTGGTCTGTAATTTTGAATCACTGCTGAAATACGTAATATTTTGTAATGGAAATGCTAAAGTTAGAAATTGCAGAGGAGAATATATTATTTCGAAGTTAACAGTAAACAATACAAAAATTGACATCTATTTTATCGACAAAACCCATCTCACAAAATTAGTTAAATATACACATACTTAATTTTTCAGTCTTTTTTCAAGAATTTCCGTCTTCTTTAGACCATTGTGCTCCGTAATGTTGCTGACATAATATTTGCAATAGAAAATGCATAGAAATTGCATTATTGCGAACGTAACTAAGTAACAAATATTATATACATCATGATTCTGACAATTACTGACACCTGAAATGAGTCTAAAGAAGACGGAAATTCTTGAAAAAAGACTGAAAAATTAAGTATGTGTATATTTAACTAATTTTGTGAGATGGGTTTTGTCGATAAAATAGATGTCAATTTTTGTATTGTTTACTGTTAACTTCGAAATAATATATTCTCCTCTGCAATTTCTAACTTTAGCATTTCCATTACAAAATATTACGTATTTCAGCAGTGATTCAAAATTACAGACCACAATTCTTAGTTTTTAATTTTTGCGAAAGTTCTCCGCTTAGGATTAAACTCATTGTAACTGCATAAAACAGGGATAATTAATGACTTTCTTTATTTTCAAATTGAAAACATATTTCATATTGAAACTGATAAGATGACTTTCCTGCTAAATTCTAGTAAGATTACTATCTTACCAACGATTTTGGCAAGATAGTAATCTTGCTAATTCGTGGCAAGATAACTATCTTGCTAAAATTTTAGCAAGATAACTATCTTGCCAAACTTTTAGCAAGATAACTATCTTGCCAATTTCACTATCTTGCTACCACATATATATGTAAGGGCAAGAAAATCCAATCTTTTCAAACTCTTGACTCTGCATTTTTGATTTGTGTTTGATTTGTTCGATTTGATTCATCAGCACTAATAAATGTCCCTTCTCCCTGGCACTGAAAACAAGAATAACATCATAAGCAAGAATAAGTAGCTATTTCCCAAAAATCTGAAAATTTCGCGCGAATAGGGCGGATGGAGGGAATTCCGTATTCGACGCACAAAGCTGGTTTCGCTTATTTGAGTCGCCGACTAGATTAGTCGTAATACTGTAATAAATAAATAAATAAATAAATAAATAAATAAATAAATAAATAAATAAATAAATAAATAAATAAATAAATATATATATATATAAAAGTAATCTTAAATTTGTCGGGAACTATTAATAAATAAATGAAAAGCAGATATCCTCCTTCCAAAGATCGAAAAATATCCTCCTTTCGATAAAATGTTAATTTTTAAGTCATTGCCATTTTGCAAATGTGGAAGGAAACAGTCTGTCTAATATATATGTAATCATTATAAATGCAGTTTTGATACCTAAAATTAAAAATATTATGCACTCAGAATTGTTTAGAGACGGCAAACAACGTTTTAGACCTGAGCCCGGCCCGGTGGTCTTCGTAGGGTCCGGCCCGGAGAATTTCTTACCCGAACAACCCTACTTCGTTGTGGGAAATGATTATAGTGCGGCTGGTACCGCCCTTCAGGTCCCATACGCATTACTCCACAATTTTAGCAGAGTTCTAGTGTTCGTCTGAGAATCCAACAACTTCCAAATGGTCTTCGCAGACAACGCTGTTCCAGGCGACTCAATTTAATATTGAAACAGGCGGCCACCCCTTGACAATCTCGGTAAATTGCTCAGGAGGGATTTTTTAAATAGGATGCTATAGCTTATTTTTTGTTCAAGCTCTATACTTGACGTGATCCTCCGCTTGTAGCGCAGTAAGAAACCACTGCGCTACAGGAAGTTCACTTAGTTTAATTAGGAAATATCCGTGGGTGTTTACACCCAATCAGCTGGTACAGGTTTCAATGTTCACTGAGTGTAAGCTAATTAAATTCTTGTTGCAAAATTGAAGTAGTGTATCCGTGATATCTACGTTTCACTTGAGTTAGGGTTGGGATTATAAAAGCAGGTAGTTTCGCATCAGTCAATCCAGAAACTAGACAGCTAAACCGGATTCCGCTTTATTAAGGAACCAGTTTTACAAGGACTCTATTAGCGATGCAACAACGAGAAATGTGAATGGAGGCACAGAATATCAAAAGAAATCAATGGAGTGTAGTAGATATATTTTCATTCATTAACCAAGGACTAAAGATGATGCCTTATATACTATAGAAGTTAATCTCTCTGCTGTTTCGGGTACCTACCTGAGTAGTGACTTACATCCTTATTTAACAGGTAAATTAGTTTTAATTGGTCTTTTATTATATATGTAGATAGGAAATGTTATGAATGAATATATGAATAAGGGACTAAATAAATGACAGTGTGAAGTTTGACTCTACAGGTGTTAGAACCTTAATAGAAAAAAATTTAAAAATAGAACGACCGGGGGGACCTTTTTCACCCCCCAAGCCTAGTGCTCATTCTATTTTATAATAGATCATAATATAATTGAAATAAATAAGGGACATACTTTTGGGGTTGTGCTTACCGCTCGCCTGGTAACCCCTCGAGAGCGAGGGGCTCCTAGATTGGTGTTGTTGCTGTGGTTGCAGTTGCAGTTGTTGCAGATGTTGCTGTTGTTGTTGCAGTTGTTGTTGATATGGCTGTTGTTCCAAGGGGAGGGGGGGAAGCTTGGAGGGGAAGGCTGCAAAGAAGGTTCGAAATAATCGAATTTAGCAGGACGATTGCAAAACTTTGCAACCATCCCCTCCAAGCGTTAGATCAAATCAGACTAAATTTCATCATAACATATTAAATATAACAGGATGACATCTTTTTAGCATTTATATTTTTAAGTCACTTTCCTTCATTATATAACATTCCCCCCTGTTGAGTCTGAGTTTCTTCACCGGAAGACATGGCGTTCATAACACTTTGTCCCGGGATTGCAAACGCCGACGCTGAGGCCGTTCAGCCGGAACGGGCTGCGGGTAGTTATGGGGTTCAGGATCGGCGGCCAATTCTTGCTGGACTGCCGGAAAATCTGGATACGGTGCCTCGGCACATCGACTCCCAATAAGCAAGAAAACATCGGGGTTGGCTACCGGAAAGTTCCCGGAAGACCGATGGGACAGCTGATCTTTGTGTCGTATCCATGTTCGTCCGTCAGGCAACCGAACCATGTACAAGAGTGAACCCAAGGATTTAATAACAACCGCAGGAACCCGTTTCCTTTCTTTCCCCATGTAATTACGCGCCCAGACTGCACCAGATAGATGTCTTCCTCGATCGGCGATACGTTCAGCTTTAGCTTGCTTTCCTGACAATGTCAGCCTGTTACGGAATTCTCTTCCAGACATTCGCGAAGACGGAGTGACGCCGGTTACAGAATGAGGGGTGCTTCGGTAGAAAAGAAGGAATCTATCCAGTCTTTGAGGTATCTCGCTCTTTGACAGGTTTGATTTTCTCATAGCATTTTTGAATGTCTGCACAAACCTTTCAGCTTCACCATTTGACGAAGAATGATAGGGAGAACTGAAAAGGTGATTTATTCCATTGTAACGGCAAAATTCTTTAAATTCCAGTGACGAAAACTGTGGACCGTTGTCACTAACCAAGGTTCGGGGAATACCACGCTGAGCGATTAGACCGCGAAGGACCTGAATTGTGTTGGTAGTAGTAGTTGATTTCATTTCTATCACATCCGGCCATTTTGAGAAGCTGTCAATTGTTATCAGCCACATTCTTCCTAAGCAAGGGCCTGCGAAATCGAAGTGAATTCGATCCCAAGGTACAGTTGTAGGAGACCAAGTACCAGATACAACCGTGGCGGACATGTTTTGAGTTTTCGCACAGATGTAGCATGATTTCCCAATCTCTTCAATATCGCTGGATAAGCCAGTCCACCAGAAATGCATCCTGGCTAATGCCTTCATTCGGGAATCCATTGGTGTGTGCTGTGAAGTTCACTTAAGGGGGGGCGACTAAACTTTTGCCCAAACATCTTTCGATTTGATTCATTTTTGGCATGAATATAAAGCATGTGCGCGGCCAAAAAAGTATCCACTCGTTGGTCCTTAGCTGCCTTCCTGTGGCCCGCTATGCTTCGAAGAACCTGGCCGACCCCCCGATTTTGGCGACACCCCACATAAATGTTCAAAAATTTCTCACAGCTGTTGTGTTCAATGAAAACATCTAAGCTTTTGCACAACAAGAGAAGACATATTGGACAGCATATGCATGGCATTAGCTTTGGTGTAGGCCTAACGGTTAGAGAGCACTGCTAGCTTAAACTTGAAGAACCGTCTAAAATTTGGAAAATTTTGGCCGCCGAATCAAATAATTTAAATGGGATGCAAGCCCGGAAGCTAAAACTTGCTGTGAACAGAGAGCCCAGAGGTCTCCAACATTATGCCAAATATGAAGGAGTTTGGCCTGCGCAAAGTAGATTTATGCCACTCGAAACATGACAAAAAGTGCAAAAACAGCTAAAAAGTGGATTTTTGAAGATTGTCCAATATGCACAGTATTTATATCAATCGATAGCTTTCATGATTCTGAACAACTTGTCTTCTTGGCGCAATCGCGTATTTGCCACCAATTTCAAGTTATTTTCGAAAAACTGAAATTTCACCGTTTGAAAGGATTACTGAATTGGGATTTCTACCTTCAATGTTCCTTAGTTTTTAAGTCTTAATTAAGTTGGGAAACGGTTGTATTGGGTAGAACTCATTCATTTACATGTATTTTGTCATTTATTAACAGTGTATGGTAGCTTTCTGGTCTTGTGGCAGGCTGTACAGACCCTACAAGAATGTACTGGTCGGCAGTTGAGTTGGTATTCTCCTGAACACTCAAAGTGTCTGCCATGCACTCGTTTATGAAGGAAACCAGTTGAAATTTATGTTGTTGTAGTAGGGTCAGTAAGGCTACATATCAGCACAATTTGAGCCAAATCTGTCCACGTTATCGTGCTGGAACATCTTGAGATACTTTTTGAACTAGACCAAAATTGACATTTTTCATATTTTAAGCTGCGGAAAACTACAGTGCCTGGGCAAAATTCCTTCATATCTGGCACAATTTTGTAGACCTATGGAGTGTATGTTCATACCAAATTTCAGCTTCTGGAGTTGCACCAGGCTTCATTTTTTGATTCGGCGGCCAAAAGTTTCCAAATTTTCGACGATTCTTCAAGTTTAGGATAGCATTGCTTTCAAACCGTTAGGGTTACAGCAAAGCTAATGCCATATGTATATTACCTAATATGTCTTCTCTCATTGTGCCAAAGCGTAGATGTTTTCATTGTACGAAACAGCAAGGAGGAATTTTTTAGTATTTATGTCACGAAAAGTGGGGGGTCTGACCAATTCTCGGGTGCCTGGCGAGCTACTGAGAGCCAGCCAAGAACCAACGACCAAGTATTTTTTGACCACGCACATGGTGTATATTCATGCAAAAAATGAAGCCGATCCAAGAAAATCGGGGCACCCCCATTTTAGTCGCCCCCCCCTTCAGGGGAGGGGGGGGGGGTCCATTTTTGGTCATTTTTTCGACAATCTCCGATTTCGCTCATTTTCACATATAATGATCTTTGAGTGGGAAATTTTAACGCGTTTTCAAATTAAACTCGTATCTCTTACTGTTGTTGAGTTATTTCACCTCAAAGTCGAGGTCCGCATGTGTTAAACATAGGAAACAGAAAAAGTGGTGATTTTATTCTTGCGCCAAAAAATCTCTCGACGAACAGTTGAAATACTGCATAATTTTATATTTATAATGTAGCCATAGTCATAAACTGCGGTACGCTGGAAGTAGAATTTTGATTTAGGCCGCTAAAATTTAAAAAAAATTTGTTTATCGAAAACATTGGAAAATCGTCAAAATTCAACGTTTTTGCTGCTGAAAAGTGGGGTCTTCGAAAAGAATTGCAAATTACTCTAATTCAGATTCCTAAATAAAAATTCTAACTCCAGGGTTCCGTAGTACTTGAATTGGCGGTTCCACTGATTCCAATGATTCCATTGTATGTTTTTCCAGTTTCGAGATTTTTTTTGGCATTTTAAGCAAATTTTTTGAAATTTCGGTTTTTTCGAAAACTTGGCTAAATTCCGACAACAGTATGGTACTAAACTGCCTATTTCCTATTCCAACTTGTGTATTCATGTCTTCGGTTCTATTTGCAGCATGAATTATGCTGATAGTTGATCCAATACTTCTCAGCGTGCCAAACGGGACCCTCGAACCCCGAATTTCACAAAACAGCGATTTTTAAAATTTTTCAAAATATGGCATATTATACATCAATCGAAAGCTCTCATTGCAGGGATGTATTCTTCTCATAGAGCTATGGGCCGGAAGTGCCTCTATTTTAAGTTAACCGCTGTTAAATGTTTCATTACATCAGGAGGAACAAGGGCCTTGTTTCTCCGAGAAATTCTTTAGTGAAGCTTGTGATCAAGCCCATCTGGCTGGAAACTGTACGAAAACGCTTTTCTTAATAGTTTTTTAAAGGTGTATAACAAAAAAGCTAAAAACATAGAGTTGGTTTGCGAAAATTTGCCTCAGTTGGCTGCAGCACCCTTGTGCTCGCTCATATTCAAAGTGCACACAGTTGATGGCTCGTAACTTACGGAGAACTAAACAAAACAACTCAAAATTTAAACTTGATATGCACGACATATGTGGCTAGCTTATGTGTGAAAACGAGCGAAATCCGTCGCCTAAAAATTTTTCATGACGGACCACCCTTAAGGTGCTGGTTTCCATTCGGGTATTTTTGACTCCTACGGCTTTAATCCTTTACGCAAAGGGCTAAAACTTACGAAATAACCTATTTCCGCGCTCTTTAACATTTTAGGACCAGTCCCGTATTCTTAGGCCAAAAGATAGGAAAGTTTTGGTTTTTGGCCTTAAGCTCCCAGTAGGTGGACAAGACACGGGATTGGTTGTTATGGCTGGAAAGAGGACACGAAAATGAACATTTTTGCTTTTACAACTTTTGAGCTATCTCCAGCGGTTAAGTCAGTATAAGCCAACAACGATTTTTGGGGTCAAAAAACGGCCATTTTTAAGGAAATCAGTTCTTTCAAAATTACTGCCACATGTTAAGGACAAAATTGGCTTAGTTATACTCAATCGATACATCGTCCAAATGCACATTTTATGAATGCCTATTAGCCGGACTTTATTGCTTTCAGCTAGAGATTTGGCCGAAAAACCATTTTGGCAAGACTGCGATTATTTTGTTTCGAACATCGATTTCTCAAAAACTACTCGACGGATTCCGGAGATTTTCGGCAGAATCGAAATTCGCACTTCTGGGGAGGGACGTTTTTCTTGGTTTGGGCTAAAACATATTGAGTAGCAAGAAAACTCAATGCGAAGTTGCGAAATTTCGTGTTACTGTGCATTTGGCCGATTTTCTCGAACGTTAAGAGCTGCTGAGCCAAATCCAAAAAAAAGGCCCTCGGCCCATATGTCCTTCATATCGTGGCACAAAAAGAACTTTCTTTTCTTCAGTTTTGAGAAATCGATGTTAAAAACGTTTGGTCCATATTCATCCAGTTAGATGTCAGCTTGTCAGAAAATTTCTGCTATTTTTTGCTAATTTTGCCAGTTCTGTAAGCTCATGTACATGTACAGATAATAAGCTTTAAAACGATGTATAAAGCTCTTTGCAACTCCCAAAATTGCGAAAGTTATAGCGTTTCAAAAAATCACCACAAAAGCACTGCACAAAAGGATACCACCACCTTAAGGGGGGGGGGGGGTCACTTTGGTCAAAAATCGATAGTCACGGATTTCGCTCATTTTCACACATAATATGCCCCCATATGTTCTCAAAAATAACTTAGAATATTAGCGTTCGAAATCAAACTGTGACAGAGTTATTCAGGTTCAAAGCCGGAAAACTTGAAAATTCCGGTGATGAGCCCTGCAAGGTCAGGTGGAGACCAAATGCGAAGGAGAACAGGGTTAACCGATACACCAAATTAAAGCCTTTACTAAGGTAATATTCATGTGCAGACGTGGCTCAAGGCCAGCTATCCAGGCGTTCATAATGCATGCTTCAGTGATGCACTGGCCTAACCTTGCAGGACTGTCCAGTATAACTTTAACTCGTTTTATCTTGCATAGACAACATTTTATACCCATGGTTCTATGAGAAAATTTGCTCGTCATTGTATTAGTTATCGATTGATAACCAATTTGTCTATATTTGGAAAAATTTAAAATTGGCATTTTTCACCTATAAAGATCAAAGGTGCCGCCACAGCAGTCATGTTCAATATTGACGCATTTGCTTTGGCCACATTATGTGACAAACATGGATATATTAATTAATCTGCCATGTTTGGTGATTTTTTTACCACATAATGAGTGAGAAATTATCAAAAGAATGTGAAAATTATGAAAATGGCCATTTTAAGCAAAATTTGCTGTTTTTGTGGCAAGTGTTTTGAGCATACTGTAGATGATAGAAACATGCGAGTACTTTTTGAGGAGACGTGGTTTTATGCGTAGAGTGTAGCTATCTATTGGCCGTTTCTGTAGCTTTTGCCAGTCGTTTAGGACAAGCAAAAGAGTACCGTAGGTCCTGTTTTTCATAGTCCAAAAATGGCCGATTTTCCAAAATTCTGACTTTAAGAATTCGTCAAAAATCCAATACTCAACAGAATCGCTTCGGAGGAGATAGCTGCACTCTACAATATGTCCTTAATGGTTCTGAAAAGGTTTCAGAGCTCTGGCTCTTATACAGCGAAAAATTTTTCTGCCACAAATTTTTTAGAGTAACTTTTTCATTTTCCTATGTTTAACACATGTCACATTTGAGGGCGTGTACAGAACGATAGAAGAAATATTTCGCAAAACGCTCTTGTCTTGTTTCGCGGACCCAAGGGGACTACAAAATATGTGAAACTGAGCTAAGTCGGAGATGGTCGAAAAATCGGCAAAAAAGTGACTCCCCCTTAACATCTTAGCGATTGGTAGCATCTTAGCGAGCGATTAGTGATTCATCAACATTCTTAGCGATCTTGGTACAATCGCTCTGGAATCCCATACTATGCAACCGTCGATTGACGTTAGCTCGTGACGTTTGGCAAAATGCGGTTTCAAGGATTGCTGAGCCTTGCTTAGTCGTGATGGCCAACTGGCACTGATATACTCCACGACTGCTCTTAGATCTTGGTCGTTGTTGGTGGATTTTGCGATGCTATCACAATGCACCTGCAACTGTCAACTGCAACAATGCATGCGCCAAAACAGAATTAATGTCATCGCCTTCTTCGTTTGTTTCTGCTGTAGAAAATGCAGGCAATGGAAGCCGTGAAAAGAAATCAGCGTTGGAATGTAGTTCAGACTTCCGGTACACAATATTGTACGAATGAGATTTGACAAACAAGGACCATCTCTGGAGTCGTCCCATGGCAGTAGGAGTAGCTCCGGCTGGGTTGAAAATACTTGTTATGGGTTTATGGTCAGTAATGAGGTCGAATTCCGGCCATAAACATATTGATGGAATTTCTTTAATCCAAAAACTATAGAAAGTCCTTCATTTTCAATTTGCGCAAAGTTTCATTCAGCTGAGGTAAGAGTGCGCGAAGCAAGAGCGATCGGCCGTTCACTTCCGTCCTGGTAGCGATGAGAAAGCACGGCGCCCACACCAACCTTCGAAGCATCACAGGCAAGAACCACGGGAAGTGTCTGATCAAAATGAGCCAACACTTTCGGTCCAGATAACGCTTGTTTAATAATTTCGTATGCGTCGTTGCACTCTTGACTCCAAACCCATTGAATCCCTTTCTTCCTTATGTCGTTAAGTGGTGCCGCGATTGTAGCAAGGTTAGGAATGTAGTCGCGGTAATAGTTGACTAAGCCCAAGAAAGAAATGAGCTCCTCTAGATTCTTTGGTTGAGGAGCTTTCAGAATGGCTTCTTTTTTCTTTTCGGATGGTTGTATTCCAGCTTCAGTTATTATGTGGCGCAAATAATTTACTTGAGGCATCATAAACTCACACTTGGCAAGACCCAGACGAACTTCATGTTTCCCGAGTCGTTGAAAAGCCTTACGTAAGTTTTCCAAATGTTGTGTTTCGGATTCACCAGACACAATCACATCATCAACGAAAAGATAAGATAATACCAGATAATACCAGATAAGATCAGCTCCATCGTTCGTTGGAACACCACAGGAGCTGAAGATGTTACGAACTGAAGTAGTTTACATTTGAACAAGCCTTTGCGGGTACTGATACAGGTCAAAAGTAATCTTCTTCCATTTCCAATTGTAAGTAAGCTTGTGAAAGGCCTAGCTTAGTGAAATGTTTACCTTTCTGCAGTTTTTCCATCAGTTCAGGAAAAGGTGGAAGTGGATACTGGTCCAATTGTCGTATTGGATTTATGGTCACACTGTAGTCTCCGAAAAGTCGAATTTTCCCCGTGGTTTCACAATCGGAATTACAGGTACTGCCCACTCAGAAAATTTCACACTTTCAATGACGCCGTTTTTCTGCAAATCATCTAGCTCTTCTTCTACTTTAGGCCGCAAGGCAAATGGAAGCGGTCTTGGACGATGAAAGACAGGAACAGCGTTCGGATTCAGATTAAGCTTGACCGACGGAACGCCAGTCATTTTCCCAATCTGGGTGCAAAGAGGTCAAAAAAGTGTAGCAAAATCGAGCTAGGTCGAGTTAGCAAAGTGTACGAATTATTCAATAAAACGGTTTGACAGCCTAGACTTTAGGACGTGACTAAGATCATAGGTAACTACGTGGTGTGCGATGATGGAAAATGTTGACCCTAACCAACTGAAAGAAATATTTCAAAATAACACAATTTACTGTCGAAATCACAAGATGCGCCAAGCAAGACTCAAAATGATAATGTACAAAACAATTAACGCGACAAGCACCGGATACGGTAGCAAAATCCAATATACCCCAAAATCTTAAAACCCGCCAAAAAGCTGCTCCAAGAAAATCCCCGACCACACTCAGCCCAGCCAAAACTGAGTTGTTCAAGCTGGAACTGATTTCTGAGAATAGTTAATTGACTGATGGATTTAGACAAGACTTGCAAAAATACTGAGTGTTTGCCAAACTGTGTGAAATTCGAGCAAATTTGTATATTTCCAGTGAGTGCTAACTTCACATAATACCCCCTCTTTTGGCCCCGTGGGGCCTCGGAAGGGTTCACACAGTAAATAGTACACAAAAACAGTTAGAATAATGATAAAATGAGGTTACCCACAGTTGACTAGTAAAAATAAAATGATTGTTAACAATACGTAGAAATAAAAGGATGCAAATAACTCGGCCGATGATAAAACTACTCGGAACTGAATCGAGACATTATTATCATTATAGCTACATATCTACTTACATTAACACTATTATAACGTATCTAAATTACTACAACACATAACTATTACAACACTTCACTAAAGCATATTACCATAAACGCCCCATAAACAGCTACAGAAACTGCCTACTTAGGGAACCTAGGCTACTACAGGGAGTTTCAGGGGACTCCCGATGCCAACACGAGGCCTGGCAATGTGTGAGGCTATGTGCACAAGAACCACAAAAACATTTTCTAAAAATCCTTTTTAAATATTGCCAAACAGGCTCTAGAATATATATGCAGTCAATACAGTGAATTATGCAAAACGAGGTCAGAATAAATTGTTAAACTAGATTAATAGAAAGAAAAAATCTAAAAGTAACAATGAAAAATGCCTACCCCAGCAACGGCAAACAGACAGTTACAACAGCCAAGCAGAGTAGCGAGCGCCCCAGCGAAAGAATGAAGAAACGATCGAATGACCAAATTTTTACAACAATTTTGTCCCTCAACGGTTCCCTCCCAACTAATACAAAAATATATGACAGAGCAGACAATCCGAAAACTACCACAACCACAATATAGGCTAAGGGGACACTGTCAACAGGTGTGCTAGGGAGGGGACAATGCGGTATTCATCCCAGCTCTACAACGATTCCCAGCCAAAACTGAGTTGTTCAAGCTTGAACTAATTTCTGAGTTTAGCTAATGAGTGATGGATTTAGACAAGACTTGCAAAACTACTGAGTGTTTGCCAAACTTAGTGAAATTCAAGCAAATTTGTATATTTCCTGTGAGCGCTAACAACAAACAGGAAAGAAGAAGAGGAGACTAGATATAGTTAGGAAACTACCCTCCAGAACACATTCGAGGACAATTGAGCTCTTTTCACATCCTCTTAGATAGAAAATAAACGGATGTGGCTAAGTTACTAAAAGGGAAGGCTCACCTTTCATATTTCTAAATTTATCAAAAATGTTTCTTGCTTATTAAATTTTGTCAATATTGTTCCCAAGAATCACGTAAACTTAGGATAACAGAAATAGCTAACTTATAATTAGGTTGTCAGATTTAATCAAAAATGTAAATTTTATTCCTGTATGTATCTGTGTATAAAGTGCCATCGCTTATCATTGGCAAGAGTACTAATTAAATTCCTGAAACTTCCTTCGTCGACCTCCCACATAGCGTTTTGAAGATGTACTTCCTGGTTTGTCGCTACTCCTAATTAACAATTTCAGATATCAGTTATAATCTTGATTTTAATGTAAAGTATATAAGAGGGAGGCAAGTTGTCATACAGGAGTTTAGTAATTTGATACCTCATCAAAGCCTATACTGAAAACGGCCACATTAAAAATAATACAATATTATATTGTATCATTTTTTCTAATCGTGGGCTTACGAGTAAGTAACTAAGTCGCTAAGTAACACAACAAAACTTTATTTATTAAATAAGCATATGCATACAGTATTTATCAATACAGGTGAAATTTAATTCCATCAGTACAATGGTTATTCAATCAATACATGACCATATGCAATGAATGGATGCCATCGTCAAGTATATAACGCTTGTCATCATAGGCGCTTAATCCTACCTTGCACCGCTGTACTGTAGCCCGTTGATGACCCTTTCTGGAAATATTACTCATAATGTGTCGTGTCCTACCTCCGTGCATTAATATTCGCTTATAGTCTTCGTGCCTTAATTTGGCTGACCTATTAGGTCCCTTTGCTGTCTTATCATCACCCCCCCGATCCATTGCGTTGGAATTCTTCGATATTGGTGAGGATGCGATTAATCATAGAGATCATAGGCACATCTTTACCAGGAATAATGATGGTCTGTTTGCTGGCAAAATAGCTGCTCATCGTTTCGTTGGTAATCTCGTTGATGAACAAAATATGCAGCCTCAATTGCATCTTCAAGGCTCGGTCACCAACAAGGCTCTGAATAGCTTCGGTGCAGTCCAACAGGAATTGTTTAGGATAATTGGTTGACTCACCAGCTGTTATGCGGTACCACAGATAGTACCCACGCAAAGACCCCGCTTGACGCTGCAAACTCATTATCAATACTGAATAACTGAACTGAATAACATACGTGATACCCTTCTTATTACCACAAAAATTTGAATTTCATGAAGCAACAAACAACAAATTACATTAACCGGTAATCATGAAGTTAGCAGTACATTTATTTGAAAAATGCTGACATTTA
The DNA here is from genome assembly GCA_030248195.1 of Trissonchulus latispiculum. Classification (NCBI taxonomy): domain Eukaryota; kingdom Metazoa; phylum Nematoda; class Enoplea; order Enoplida; family Ironidae; genus Trissonchulus; species Trissonchulus latispiculum. Next base: position 15,837 of record JASAND010025278.1, read on the forward strand.
AAAATTGTGATATTACAAAAGGCTGCTTTTATAAATTTAGATTTTACATAAAGTTACACGAAATGTACAGGACATATATTACAGGAAATACTTAGTGATAATACTCAGTGAGTGCACCACGTAGGTATTCAAGTTCTGAGGTAATCTTACGACCAGTCATCTTATCATGGATTGACTCTAGGCGCCTGTCAGTGTCATAGCAGTACTCCCAACAGTGGTCCCATTCGACATAGTGGCAGTCGTTAGAGCGATGACTTAAATTACTTTCTCGGCATAGATGTAGGCTGCAGTCCTCTAGCCGGCGGTAAAGGTGATCACGTTCTAGTACGGTGGAAATATTGCCTTGAGATAGCTGTATGCCATTGTCGGTCTCTGTAATGTCTAGAGATGACACTATAGCGATTAGGCTCAGTAGTAGCAACATGATAACTTATAGCTGAAAATTCATAGCTCAACACCTCGACTTTTTATGGCATTTCTGACAGGAAGATGTAGGTATGTAGATTCTAGTCTCACCCTTAGGCCATCAACAAAGGTCTTGACAATGTTATCATTGGTATCACTTCTTCGCCTAAGATAGTTAACAATTGAGTCCACTGATCTTCCTCTAGCGCGATAATGAAGGAAGTATATACAGTACTCGCCACATATATCAGTAGTGAAATCTTGCAATTGTATCCGATTACACTGTAGCTGCCTGTTTCCAATGAATGACATGAAGAGGAGAAGTGGTAGTCCGCAGCTGTCAAAATATTCTACCCGATTATCCTCTAGCCACATTGCAACCCAGTGTTCACCAGCCACATTCGATGCCTCCGTGTTAGCAACAAGACACCCTGGTTGGTACTGTGGTATTTCATCACTTGCAAATACTCCAAGGAGTTGCAGTCTTTCCTTAAGGTCTCTCGGATTTCACCATCGTTATTCCTGGTGAAGATGTGCCTATGAACTCTATGATCGCATCCTCACCAATATCGAAGATTTCCAACGCAATGGATCAGGATGGGTGATCGACCATATAAGATACCTGGACATTCACTTGGCTAAATATCGCCCACTATATGGATCAACATACGTACTTCTACCGAAGAATCTCACAGCAAAGAAGACAATCATCAATCCCAAGAATAATGACAATAAATGTTTCATGTGGAGCATCCTGGCAGGCCTCCATCCGACGAAAGAACATGCAGAACGAGTGGTCAAGTATCAACAATTTGTGGATGAACTAAACTGTGATGGACTGGAGTTTCCCATGAAGCTGACGGATATCCCGAAATTTGAAAAACAGAATGATATCTCAGTGAATGTATATGGATACGACAGATCAGCCCACATCTTGTACCTATCCAAAACCAAACGAGAAGCATCTTCATCTACTCCTACTGGATAATCAACATTGTTGCCTACTCAAGAACCTTGGAAGACTCCTGCATGACCAGCGGAAGGACAAAGGAAGAAAATACTTTTGTAATTATTGCCTATTTCCATTTAAGACTGAAGAAAAAAGTAACAGTTACCAGAAACTTTGTAGTACTGATAATTTACAGATAACAGTAATGCCATCGTCAACTATACTAAAATTTCAGAATGATCATAGACGTTTAATGCGACCTTATGTGATTTACGCAGATTTTGAGTGTTTACTAGAGAAGGTAGATACTTGTCAACCCAACCCATACCTCGCATAATGAACAGAAAATAAGAGTCATAGGCCATGTGCATTTGGGTTAGTCGATGTGTTCCAGTGTTGTAAGGGGATGCCTGTTGTCCGAGGTGAACCATTGATTTACCGTGGGGAGGACACAGTGCAACAATTCCTTAGAGCCATGCTATTGAAAGGTCAACAGTATCAGGAACGACTAAGCAAATACCCACGTTTACCCAAGCGACTACTTCAGCATGGCACTGAATGTCACCTGTGTCATGGCACGATTGCAGGTGGGGAATCAACCCGGGACCATTGTCACATTTGTGGTACCTTTAGGGGTATGCCCATAGACGGTGTAACCTGAAGTATAAACTGGGTCGGACGGTGACTGTAATGTTCCACAACCTGCGGCGATACGATGGTCACCTGATTTTGCAAGAGGTTGGGACGACTAGCAAGGAATTTAAGCTAGACATCACCTGTGTACCGAAGGGATTAGAAGACTACCTTTGTTTTGAACTGAATGTCGAACAGGAATGGCGTATCAGGTTCAAAGATAGTTACCAGTTCCTGAATAGATCGTTTAGATATACTGGCAGACGGACTGACTGATGAAGACTTTACATTCACATCTAGTGCCTACGGAGATAAGCATTCACTCATAGGTTAACGCGGGGGGGTCTGGGGGGGTACAAGCCCCCCACCACTGATGAGAAGTAAAGCGGGGGGGGGGGGAAAATGGAAGGGAAAAAAAAGGGAAATAATAGAAGAAAAAAACGGAAGTTTTTAGAAATGAGTTTCCAAACCCGTAGGAAAATTTGAAGGAAGGGGAGAGAAAGAAAAAAAATAGGAATGAAAATTTAAAATTAGCTTGAGGTAAGGGGGGGGGGGGGGGATGAGTACATGGAGTCGTGGGACTGCTTTAGTGAGACTCAGTTACCACCTATTGAAGCCTTCCACAGCACACTAACTGATAGTGACATTGACATCTTAGACTATGAACATGTAAAGACAGTGTGGAGTGAGCTAGGTTTAGAGAATATAGGACAGTATCATGATGAATACTTGAGAACAGATCTCCTACTATTGGCAGATGTGGTTGAGAACTTTCGCAAGACTAGCCTGAAAACGTATGGCTTAGATCCTTGCCACTATTGTACTCTACCTTCATTTGCCTGGGATGCCTGCCTCAAGTATACTGGACAGGAGTTAAACCTTTTGACGGATCCAGATATGTACAAATTTTTTCAAGATGGTATAAGAGGTGGGGTAGCAATGGTTGCACAACGGTACGCAAAGGCCAATAACCCACTGCTCGATGGGTATGACCCTAAGCAGCCAACCTCATATTACATACGTGGAAATGAACAATCTATACGGTTGGTCAATGGTCCAGAAACTCCCTGTGCGCAACTTTAGGTGGATGACAAACCTAGAGCAATGGAGAGAAGTTTCATGCATCCTTGAGGTTGACCTTGACTACCCACAGCATCTACACAACACTCACAATGACTACCCACTTGCACCTGAGAAAATTACCATTAGTGAGGAGATGATATCGCCATACAGTAAGGAGCAAGGAGGGTACTTACGGTGTGAGAAGTTAGTACCTAACGCACGCAATAAGACTCGTTACATCGTACACATGCACACCTTAGAGCAAGACATAGACCAGGAATTAATGCTACGGAGGATACACAGAGGGGTAACCTTTGAGGAAGAGGCGTGGATGAAGCCTTACATTGAGTTGAATATTGTAGAAAAGGGTTGGGGCGAAAAGTAAGTTTGAAGAAGACCTTTATAAACTGATGAACAATGCGGTATTCGATAAAACGATGGAGAATGTCCGTAACCATGTGGATGTAAGACTAGTTACCAGCCCAGAGAAGTTTGAGAAGTTAGTTGCAAACCCTAGGTGAGGCATTTTCAGAAGACCTTGTAGCAGTACAGATGCAGAAACGTAGTCAAGCTATGTAAACCCGTGTATGTAGGATTCACCGTACTTGAACTGTCAAAATACCTTATGTACAACTTTCACTATAACTACAAGGGGCAAAAGTATGGTGATATGGTTAGCTTACTGTACACAGATAGGGATAGCTTTTGCTACCATGAGACAACACCTGACATTTACCGGGATATGAGAGAGGACATTGACCTATTGGCACCAGTAACAATCCAAAGGTGCACCCACTATATAGCAGTGCTAACAAGAAGGTGATAGGCAAGATGAAGGATGAAGTCAAGGGTAAGCCTATAGGTATACTTTATAGCACACCTTAGCGTGCATTCACTGATTTATACGCACGCCGTGTGGGAAGCTCCGAGTGTGGGGCACGAGTCCTCGAAGCGCACGAGTGCCACGCACGAGGGCTTCCCATACGACGTACGCAGTAGAAATTAGTGAACAACGCTAAGGTGTGTTGTAAAGTACTTTTACAATGATTCAACCTCTCCTTAATTGATGAAACCTTACTCATTTATGTTGCAGCTGATAGTTAAGTTTAGACAAATTTCAACATGAAGTGGCAGCAACATTATTGCTTGCCATGGCTGGGAGGCCTACTTTTTGGTGTACAGCAGAGCTGTCTAGGTTGGAGCTCTGCTGTACACACTGCTGTGGCATGCAGGCAACTGTATGCTACAGCAATTTAGATTAGGAACCGGCTTCCCAACGTGCAGCGTGCGTATAACTCAGTTATACGCACGCTGCACTGTGCATTATCTGATTTATATGCACAGTCTTTACATAGGAAAAGTGCAAAAGAGTTGCATAAGCGAGTTTGTAGGATTAAGGGCAAAGATGTACAGCATCAGGTGCGA
>JASAND010025281.1:0-45939 GCA_030248195.1 Trissonchulus latispiculum
TTTTGCATGCAAATTGCTTGGCGCGGAGGATTTCCGTCCTATCTTCAACACATGTCCCTGTTACGCAGGTTTTTTTGGCCAACAATTTTTCTACGATTTTGCAATTTTTAGAGCATCATTACATTCAGTTTAGTTAATTTTCAACGCCCTGTAAATTGTTTTGCACACGATCACTCTCTGCCTTTTCTGATATTGCCGAAGATCGGGCGTTATTTGCCTGTCACTTGATTGGCAGAGGTTTAACAGATCAATAAATAGCTAAAACTGATGTTACAATTTTCCTGTGGAAAGACTAATTTTGCGCTTGCACTGTATTTATTTCATTAGTGTTTGCTTTGCTTCAGAATTTAGATAAAATAAATTGTTTAAAATAAACATATATAGATAAATGATAACTTTCTCTCTCGGGTTTACTCGATAAATTCGCTGTAGTCAGAGTAGTGTAGTGGCTAGGGTGTCCGCATGGCACTGTTCCGGACACAGATCAAATCCTTCTTCCGGTATAATTCTTAGTTTCACAATAGGCAATGACAAATGGCAATAAAATACTCCCATTCATTTGTCTCAGAAACGGTAAATGTAGGGGAGTTGAAACAAGTCTAAAAAAACTACACTAGATGATGAAGTATGATGAAAACAAACAAAACGTTGAACACATAAATCCCAAACTCTACGGCGGTATTATTCCCCTTTTAAGGGGTAACTTGTTTCTAATTGTTCTGCCTGGAGGCAGAACTATTGTCGCGGAATATAGATAGTTTTAACATTACGGGAACACTTCTCCATTGAAACTTTCTCTAAGCTGCAAATCAGGCATGGGGGGCCATGGAAATATTTGACAAAAAACAAACCAGTTTCAGCACCCCATGCGGGGGAATTAAAGCTGTAAATCAAACGCGTTTATCTTGTTTTTAGAGCTACATACTGTACGTATGCTACGTACTGTACGCATTTCCTTTAGAAAAGTTTTGGTTGCTGTTGGAATTCGACAGGCCAAATTCAAATTATCTGAATTTTATGATTGCTTCATTCTAAAGCATCTCGCGCCTTTTGGAGGGCTGTAGGCCTGTCTGCAAGCAAAACTCTTTGGCGCCGGTGGGAATCGAACCCACAACCTTCGGCTCGCAGTCGAGAGCTCTAACCACCCGGCCATCGGCACACAAATGAAAGACATCTAAAACGATTTGTTAAAGAAAAGAAGAAAGTGTGACTAGCAAAAAGCGTAGTTTCAGTTACACATTTCAAGTCTTAAGTACACCATGTAAGGAGTATCTACTCCGCCCCAAAGCCTTTATGTGCAAGATTTGAGAAGTCTGACTTTCCAAGACCCTTTAAATATTTTTTCTTAACTTCGACGTTGCTATACCAAAAGTCAAAGAAATGTTGCCCCTTGTCTTTTCTGTACGTTCTGGATCTATCCTTTGACTACAATATCAACTTCATTATTCTTTTCGTTTGTTAAGACTTTTTGCATGAATTCACGATGGAGAGGATGCTTTTTAGAAATGCAGTCCGAAAGACGTTGAGTGATGTGGAACTAATCTAACTTGACAATTTTTTGTATCTCGCAATGTGTATTGTGATTCCATTGTTGGCCATAGATCTTCCATAAATCACACCACTCTGAAATTGCCGCCCAAAGTCACAAATTTGTCAGAATCGGTCAAAAGCAGATAACACATGATATTCTGTTCTCAGGAGTCGTAAAAATTCGTATTAAACAAACAGAATAATGAAGTTGATATTGTAGCCAAAGGATAGATTCTGAACGTCGTCAGCTATAAAATGTTTCCTTTGCTTTGGCTCCGCTGTGATTCCATGCCCGAGTGGTGAATGCGTTGGTGTTTTAATCACCGTGATGTGTGGGTTCGAACTCCACTGGAATCTATTTTTATCACCAATTCCTGACGATGTTACTGTTAGTCCCTTTTTTCTAATCGTTCTTGGAGGCAGAACTATTGCCGCGGAATATAGATAGATTTAACGTTACGGGAACACTTCTCCATTTTTCTCTAAGCTGCAAATCAGGCATGGGGGGCCTTGGAAATATTTGACAAAAATCAAACCAGTTTTAGCACCCCATGCGGGGGAATTAAAGCTGCAAATCAGGCATGGGGGGCCATGGAAATAGTTGACTAAAAACTGAAAACTTTTCATGGGTTTTCCACGTATCGTGTTTTGCCAACGGTATTTTTCCACCCACTGGTCCAGCCATGTTTTGGTGGGGGGCAGGCTTTACACCTGTACAATACTTCCGCGCACCTTCCCCAGCTCGTGGGTTTTTCATGTATCGCGTATTTGCCTACGATATTTTTCCGCCCACTGGTCCAGGCATGTTTGGGGGGGGGCGACTGTGCACCTGTACAATACTTTTTGCGCACCTGAATAGAAAACGCGTTTATCTTGTTTTAGAGCTACATACTGTACGTATGCTACGTACTGTACGCATATTCACTTTCAAGCTTTTCCGTTAGAAAAGTTTTGGTCGCTGTTGGGATTCGACAGGCCAAATTAAAATTATCTGAATTTTATGACTGCTTCATTCTAAAGCATCTCGCGCCTTTTGGAGGGCTGTAGGTGTCTGCAAGCAAAAATCTTTAGCGCCGGTGGGATTCGAACCCACAACCTTCGCCTCGCAGTCGAGAGCTCTAGCCACCCGGCCATCGGCACACAAATGAAAGACATCCAAAACGATTTGTTAAAGAAAAGAAGAAAGTGTGACTAGCAAAATGCGTAGTTTCATTTACACATTTCAAGTCTTAAGTACACAAGGAGTATCTACTCCGCCCGCAAAGCCTTTATGTGCAAGATTTGAGAAGTCTGACTTTCCAAGACCCTTTAAATATTTTTTCTTAACTTCTGACGTTTCTATACCAAAAGTCAAAGAAATCTTGCCCTTGTCTTTTCTGTACGTTCTGGATCTATCCTTTGACTACAATATCAACTTCATTATTCTTTTCGTTTGTTAAGACCTTTTGCATGAATTCACGATGAAGAGGATGCTTTTCAGAAATGCAGTCCGAAAGACGTTGAGTGATCTGGAACTAATCTAACTTGACAATTTTTTGTATCTCGCAATGTGTATTGTGATTCCATTGTTGGCCATAGATCTTCCATAAATCACACCACTCTGAAATTGCCGCCCAAAGTCACAAATTTGTCGGAATCGGTCAAAAGCAGATAACCCATGATATTCTGTTCTCAGGAGTCGTAAAAATTCGTATTAAACAAACAGAATAATGAAGTTGATATTGTAGCCAAAGGATAGATTCTGAACGTCGTCAGCTATAAAATGTTTCCTTTGCTTTGGCTCCGCTGTGATTCCATGGCCGAGTGGTGAAGGCGTTGGTGTTTTAATCACCGTGATGTGTGAGTTCGAACCCCACTGGAATCTATTTTTATCACCAATTCCTCTCGAGTTTTGACGATGTTACTGTTAGTCCCTTTTTATACCGCCGGAGGCGGTATACTTGTAATGGGTTGACCCATCTGAATTCATATGTTTTGCATGCAAATTGCTTGGCGCGGAGGATTTCCGTCCTATCTTCAACACATGTCCCTGTTACGCAGGTTTTTTTGCCCAACAATTTTTCTACAATTTTGCAATTTTTAGAGCATCATTACATTCAGTTTAGTTAATTTTCAACGCCCTGTAAATTGTTTTGCACACGATCACTCTCTGCCTTTTCTGATATTGCCGAAGATCGGGCGTTATTTGCCTGTCACTTGATTGGCAGAGGTTTAACAGATCAATAAATAGCTAAAACTGATGTTACAATTTTCCTGTGGAAAGACTAATTTTGCGCTTGCACTGTATTTATTTCATTAGTGTTTGCTTTGCTTCAGAATTTAGATAAAATAAATTGTTTAAAATAAACATATATAGATAAATGATAACTTTCTCTCTCGGGTTTACTCGATAAATTCGCTGTAGTCAGAGTAGTGTAGTGGCTAGGGTGTCCGCATGGCACTGTTCCGGACACAGATCAAATCCTTCTTCCGGTATAATTTTAGTTTCACAATTGGCAGTGGCAAATGGCAATAAAATACTCCCATTCTTTTGTCTCAGAAACGGTAAATGTAGGGGAGTTGAAACAAGTCTAAAGCTACACTAGATGATGAAGTATGATGAAAACAAACAAAACGTTGAACACATAAATCCCAAACTCTACGGCGGTATTATTCCCCTTTTAAGGGGTAACTTGTTTCTAATTGTTCTGCCTGGAGGCAGAACTATTGTCGCGGAATATAGATAGTTTTAACATTACGGGAACACTTCTCCATTGAAACTTTCTCTAAGCTGCAAATCAGGCATGGGGGGCCATGGAAATATTTGACAAAAAACAAACCAGTTTCAGCACCCCATGCGGGGGAATTAAAGCTGCAAATCAAACGCGTTTATCTTGTTTTTAGAGCTACATACTCTACGTATGCTACGTACTGTACGCATTTCCTTCAGAAAAGTTTTGGTTGCTGTTGGGATTCGACAGGCCAAATTCAAATTATCTGAATTTTATGATTGCTTCATTCTAAAGCATCTCGCGCCTTTTGGAGGGCTGTAGGTGTCTGCAAGCAAAAATCTTTGGCGCCGGTGGGAATCGAACCCACAACCTTCGACTCGCAGTCGAGAGCTCTAACCACCCGGCCATCGGCACACAAATGAAAGACATCTAAAACGATTTGTTAAAGAAAAGAAGAAAGTGTGACTAGCAAAAATCGTAGTTTCAGTTACACATTTCAAGTCTTAAGTACACAAGGAGTATCTACTCCGCCCCCAAAGCCTTTATGTGCAAGATTTGAGAAGTCTGACTTTCCAAGACCCTTTAAATATTTTTTCTTAACTTCTGACGTTGCTATACCAAAAGTCAAAGAAATCTTGCCCTTGTCTTTTCTGTACGTTCTGGATCTATCCTTTGACTACAATATCAACTTCATTATTCTTTTCGTTTGTTAAGACTTTTTGCATGAATTCACGATGGAGAGGATGCTTTTTAGAAATGCAGTCCGAAAGACGTTGAGTGATCTGGAACTAATCTAACTTGACAATTTTTTGTATCTCGCAATGTGTATTGTGATTCCATTGTTGGCCATAGATCTTCCATAAATCACACCACTCTGAAATTGCCGCCCAAAGTCACAAATTTGTCAGAATCGGTCAAAAGCAGATAACACATGATATTCTGTTCTCAGGAGTCGTAAAAATTCGTATTAAACAAACAGAATAATGAAGTTGATATTGTAGCCAAAGGATAGATTCTGAACGTCGTCAGCTATAAAATGTTTCCTTTGCTTTGTCTCCGCTGTGATTCCATGCCCGAGTGGTGAATGCGTTGGTGTTTTAATCACCGTGATGTGTGGGTTCGAACTCCACTGGAATCTATTTTTATCACCAATTCCTGACGATGTTACTGTTAGTCCCTTTTTATTCCGCCTGGAGGCGGAATCATTGCTTTGGAAAATAGATGCTTAACACAAGGGCTTCAATTTCTAAATGGCATGTTTCTGTATGTTTAGCACTATTTTCCAGTATCTTTTTTTAGCCGCGGGGGGCTGCATTGTCGACAGCAAAAAATTTGATTCATTTAATTTTGTGGATTGTTTGCTGCGGGACAAATGGTACAATTTTGGACTTTATTTCCTTTCAAAAATAATGGGGGCACAAGAACTAAATTTGTCTGTTTTCACTTCCCCCCCCCCCGATAAAATTAAAAGAAATTTATTTCGAAAAGAGGAAATTAAATGGATGGATTAAGTATATGCAAATTAGGCATCACAGCAGAAGAGCTCAGTTGAACAGTCTTGCGTTTGTGCGGCTGACGGAGCACTCTGTATTTGGTTTTAAGCTATAACAAATTTGGATCGACAAATTTTATCTGCTTTACGCCATGCCCGTAGCTCTACTTTTTATGCATAAATATTTGAACTTTAATTTCTTAATTGCTACTGAAAGAATTCTGCGTCTAGAGAATGAGGAAAACGCGGGCTAGCAGGCGGATCCACGAAGGATACAACCATTAATAAATAATGAAAAACGCCTGCCTGCAGTCACTAAGGCAAAGCCTTAGTCCGAAACGGGAGAGAGTCAATGGCGGTAATACTGCAATCATACAGGCTTAGAGCTCCAGAGTTTAAAGCCATTTTTCGGAATTAATCATTTTTTAGTCCGACAACATCAAACACTGTGGCAGCACCCAAATTGCAAAATAATAAAATCCTCCTCTTCTTTCAATTTCATTCCACTGCAGTAATGCTTGCAACACTTTCCTTATACGTTACATACACCACCGCCCTAATGCGGAATCCTGTCCCTTTTAGGGGCCTGCTTGTTTCTAATCGTTCTTGGAGGCAGAACTATTGCCGCGGAATATAGATAGATTTAACGTTACGGGAACACTTCTCCATTTTTCTCTAAGCTGCAAATCAGGCATGGGGGGCCTTGGAAATATTTGACAAAAATCAAACCAGTTTTAGCACCCCATGCGGGGGAATTAAAGCTGCAAATCAGGCATGGGGGGCCATGGAAATAGTTGACTAAAAACTGAAAACTTTTCATGGGTTTTCCACGTATCGTTTTTTGCCAACGGTATTTTTCTACCCACTGGTCCAGCCATGTTTTGGTGGGGGGCAGGCTTTACACCTGTACAATACTTCCGCGCACCTTCCCCAGCTCGTGGGTTTTTCATGTATCGCGTATTTGCCTACGGTATTTTTCCGCCCACTGGTCCAGGCATGTTTGGGGGGGGGCGACTGTGCACCTGTACAATACTTTTTGCGCACCTGAATAGAAAACGCGTTTATCTTGTTTTAGAGCTACATACTGTACGTATGCTACGTACTGTACGCATATTCACTTTCAAGCTTTTCCGTTAGAAAAGTTTTGGTCGCTGTTGGGATTCGACAGGCCAAATTAAAATTATCTGAATTTTATGACTGCTTCATTCTAAAGCATCTCCTGAATAGAAAACGCGTTTATCTTGTTTTAGAGCTACATACTGTACGTATGCTACGTACTGTACGCATATTCACTTTCAAGCTTTTCCGTTAGAAAAGTTTTGGTCGCTGTTGGGATTCGACAGGCCAAATTAAAATTATCTGAATTTTATGACTGCTTCATTCTAAAGCATCTCGCGCCTTTTGGAGGGCTGTAGGTGTCTGCAAGCAAAAATCTTTAGCGCCGGTGGGAATCGAACCCACAACCTTCGCCTCGCAGTCGAGAGCTCTAACCACCCGGCCATCGGCACACAAATGAAAGATATCTAAAACGATTTGTTAAAGTATGACTAGCAAAATGCGTAGTTTCAGTTACAAATTTAAAGTCTTTAGTACACAAGGAGTATCTACTTCGTCCCCAAAGCCTTTATGTGCAAGATTTGAGAAGTCTGACTTTCCAAACCCTTTAAATAATTTTTCATAACTTCTGACGTTGCTATACCAAAAGTCAAAGAAATCTTGCTCTTGACTTTTCTGTGTCCTAGAGATTTCACAACCAGATATAACAGATAAAATTCACAGGTAAGAGAAGGACCGGCGAATGTTGGGTTCGACTTTGGACTTAGTTTTTTCGCTTATTTGTCAAGATAGACTTCTCAAATCCTGCATATAAAGGTTTTTGGGATGGAGTAGATACGATTCACTGACAGAAACTAAGCATTTTGCAAGTCACACTTTCTTCTTTTCTTTAACAAATAGTTTTGGATCACTTCATCTGTGCCCCGATGGCCGATGGTTAGTGCTGTCGACTGCGAGTCGAAAGCTTGTGGGCTCGATTCCCACCGGCGTTATTTTTTGCTCTAACCAATACCAATAAAGTTCAAACCACATTTGGAACATCTTATTCTCTCGAAACACCTCACAAAAACCCCTCCAGTTATTCCAAATTGGAAACTTTAAAAATTTTATGTGCATTTCCACTTTGTTAGTAATTTGTGGAGAATTTGGTGTATTTGTGTGCGTAAAAGAGTTTAAGTTTATCCATAAATTCCTCATCATTCACACAGTCAAGTTCAACTTTCTGATAGACGTGACGTAGAGAAAAACTGTTTATACGATTTCTTTTGCTTGTTTTCTGTCATTGACATTCGACTTTATTCTGATTTACTAGAAACACCTGGGAACTATGGCCAGAACAAAGAGTTTGGGGATGTGTAAGTCATTTGCCATAATGGTATGTGGGTTTCTTATGTGGATGCCTTCAAATATTACAAAAAACATTAATTTCATAAAATTGAAAATTTTTGATAAACAACCGAAGATGGTATGTGAATCCCTTCAGTTCGCATACCAAAATGAGTCCTTTTGAGGTTTGCCTTTAACGTTTGTATGGATTAAGCATGCTTAAAGTAGACGCATTTTAGAAAATGTACCAAAAATGTGGGAGAACGTTGCATTGTTAAGATTAATGATTAATTACTGGATTAATTAATTAATTAATTAATTTAATGCGACTAATATCGTGCATATGCAGTTTAATCAAACATGAAACGGACATGGTTCTGACATACACTTTTGCTAAAAATGCTTTAAATGTGAACAGTGTGTATCATATCTTTAGGTTTAATTTCTTCGTTCATCAATCTTTAGGAAAGATTTAGTTGGTAAATCAAATATTTTTGTTCTGTTAATGTGGTGATTCCTTTTGGGCACGTATTGTTGGTTGAGTTTGAGGTTGTTGAGCTGCAGCTGCACAGTAATGACTATATTCACTCGAAAGATCTCGTTGAGCTGTACATTTTACCTTTTGAAGCAACTTTCTAGCTTTTGTTGTGAGATATAGGCCATTTTATTAATTTGGCGTGGAAAACTTTTTGCAGAAAACAAATGTGGCGAGTGGACAAATGTAGTCAGTTAATTGTGATAAATTAAATAACTTTGTTTATTAAGTGTAATTACGACCTCGAATTTAGAGGATATTATATGATGAATACAAATATAAAAGATAATTAAGAATGCCTCACAAAGCGAGGATAGATACGGAGAAGGGCAATTGTAGCATGTCCAAAGCAAAGATTGTATCGCCTTTGATTCTGGCTGGGCGCCAGTTGTCTTCCCAGCGCTTTCACTTGTTCCTGTAGCTGCTCCAATGACTGCTGCAGTTGCTGGGTCTGAGCATTCTGTGCAGCATTATTTGAATAACGGCCTGGTGGAGAAGCGTGACTGAGGGCATGGGTGCGGCAGCATTCACGGGCATAGAGGAGACTGCAGCGAGGCCCATCGGCAGTGTCTGCGATCTGATGGCTTCAAGAGCCTGAAGCTGCTGCGCTTTTCTAACAGCATCATGGAAGTTCGCAGGATTCAGTGGAAGCAAAGCTCGCTGATAATAGGGATTCAGATTTAACGAAAAGTATTTATGCAGAAAAGTTTCCTTTCCTGCAGCGTCAAGCGCCGGAAACCCATCATCGGCTAATTTCTGCAATTGCCAGTCAAAGTCTGCAACGGTTTCATTAGGTCGCTGCTGGCGAGCTGCAAGTCCAAATCCCGCCATCATTTCTGCTTCTTTATCTTCCAAGAGGGTGAGAAGTTGGACTTTCAATTGGCCATAACACGTTTGACGGCAGGGTCAAGATCTAAATATTTTTGCGAGCTTGTGCCCGGAGGAACCAGCTTAACCTTTTGTTCGTCATCATATCCCTTGGCATCTGCCATGAATTCGAAAGTTACGAACCGGTCCTAGACTTTCTCCCCTGGTTTGCCTGAAAACAGGGATACCGCGTCTTTAGGTACAGAGACTCCAGTAGGTCGGCATAATTGGCTGAAGTTGCAGATTCTGTTGCTGGATATGCACAACTGAGGCTTGGAGGTGCTGCAGCTGATTAAGGGGATCAGCTCGCTGAAGAACTGAGAGAAAATTAGGATCATAGGTTTAAAAACTAGTTTGAAGCTGCTGTAAGGATCGGGGCACACCTTCAAGGTGATCAGTAAAACCAGATAGTTGGGTCTCCAACTCTGTGAGAGCTTGGCTAAGGCCTCGCAGTTGAAGACGTTCCTGTTCGATTTGCTTTTTGGTTGGACAAGTGCCGTTGCAAGTTCTCCAAGGACGAACTGCGATGGGGAGTCTTCGAAGGGGCCTGGACTGGCTTCGACTGCTAGATTCTCTTTCAGCCGCTTGGTTGGCAGCTTGTCTCCGTGTAGTCGGAGGTACAGATTCACTCATACATTGGTGAACGTGTATTCCACCGCTGCCGTGTATGTGGCGAGTGTAGTCGTAGTCCGTTAATTGTAATAAAATGAATAACTGTGTTTATTAAGTGTAATTACGACCTCAAATTTATATGTATACAAATACAAAAGATAATTGCGATTCGCTAGAGATTGTTGAAAAGGGAGGTCCGCGGGTCGCGGGTACCGGCGGGTCAGGAAATTGCGACCCACTTCCAACTCTAGCATAGATACGGAGAAGGGCAATTGTAGCATGGTCAAAGCAAAGATTGAAAAACCATGCTATTCTCTAGATGACAGTGTAAAGAACGAACTAAAGGTTGTTGAAAAGGGAGTCTAAAAACGTAAAAATGACGTAGGACACAAAAACTAGGTTGGCACACTTGAATAATTTGAAAAGGAGAACTTTAGTAATTTAATTCGGATGTGGGTGAATTGGGCCGTGAAACAAAACGCCCTTTTGTTGCAAAAACAGAAGAAAAGAATAAGTACGTAGTTGATTGATGTTGCCCAAGATTGGGCGTAAATAATTAAAATTTGCAGTTTATGTTCGCTACATTTGCCCCCCCCCCCCTAACAAAACGAGCGTCCCCGCTCGGACAGTAAAAGAAGTCAATATGTCTTAAATAAAAAGGAGAGGGAGAAGGTTACGGTTAAGTCTGACATGATTGTTTAACATGATTAAAAGTCAGAGAGTGTACCAGTTTAACAACCGGAAATTGTTTGATTGATCCAGAAGGAGGATAACAAAAATGTTCGTCATAATGACGGCGGTGACCACTGAGGGAAAATTAGAGCAGCGCAAAGGCGGCAAAAGGTTTTTGCGCAGCATGCGCTTGACAAAGGTGTCCACATCAATGGAGTGGGTTCGGGAAAAAACGGTATGCATGGCTGTAAGGACAGAACAAACGTTATCGTTAAAAAATTGTGGTAAAACGTACTCTCGCTGAAACGTGCTGGGCATGTCGGCCCGCTAGATGGTCTCAGGGTGACTGGGCAGGGAAAATGGCACTGAACAGCCACTAAGAACATAAGCAATATCTAAAATGTTTTCAAATCTTGGACGAAACACGTGACCGACCAAGTGTTGCTCGTAGGTGGAAATAGGAAGTAGGAAAAACGAGTCTTGGTCAGCAGAGGTGCTGTTTTGGCGAAACAAAAGCAATGCTTCTTCAAGATGACGTCTATTGGCCAACTCAAAAATTTGGGACTTCCGTCGGTCAACGGGGAAAGCAAACCCAGGCTTTTCAGCCTGGAATCTAGTTATTCAGATAATGTTTTCAAATGCTCAGTAATGGTAGGTTTAGGAGGAAACAGGACAACCTCCGCCCTTTCTGTTAAGGAAGTCTGCGTTAGAAAATGGAAGGCCCAAATACGGCGCAGATTTCTGGGGATGACAACATTGACATCAAAACTGATACTATCATGAGTTAGGTGCTCGCACAAACAGTTACGACGAAAACACATCATACACATAAGCACACAGCTTATAGGAGCCAGTATCAGCACAGAGTTCACAGCCGATTCCCGATTGCTGCTTTCTAGTTAAAGCTGTGTCTTGCCAAATTTGGTAAAAGTAGACAAAATCCAGGTTGCGCGTATATTTTAGCTAATTTCTCCTTAACGAAGAACGATTTCATAATAATTAAAAAGGATACCTAGCTAGAGGCATCGAATGATATGACCGATGTCTTTCGAAAAAATTTACTTCAATCTGCAAAAAATCTGGAAGACTACACTCTTTCTAAACTAGAGTGAAAACCTTTTAAATATCCTAAATTACTTTCATTATAACATAAACATAATTCAATTGCTGCCGCCCTCAGACCATCGCTTTGTTTCCATGGTTTTCAATCATGTTATTACGTCAGGGGGTCCGTGACGTATATAGCAATTGTTTTTGTGCGACGCAAATAAAAATTGCCCTGACGCAAGCCTGACACAGTTAGATTTAAGCTTCAACCTCAACGAGAAGAGACATTGTGCAAAAGTTGCTGGAAAAATTGTTTCAAACCTCATATTTTTAAAAAATTTCTACTGGGAGCTACGCCTCCAGATACCGCCTGTCTGTATTCTTACTCATTGTTGACTGCTACGACAGCTGACAAGCTAATATTTTATTAGAGTAAAGGCAGATGTAGCAGAAGCCTGCTAGTCTTGCAGATTTAGCCATTAAACAATTGACAATATATACCATATTCGCTATAAGCGAATATAATGAGCAAATAGGCGAACATACGATATTCCAAAAATTGGCCATACTTTACATACCTCATTAATTGGTCGCGGAAATGTTCTAAATTAATTCCTGGGAGGAGTCTTACCTGCACACATTCTTCAACTTCTAGGGGGCTCCGCCCCCCGGACCCCCCGTAGTTACTTTCATGCGTTTAATGCTTAGTTTACATAAGATTACAGGGTATTTTTAGAGGGGGGCGGGTGCCCCTCGAAATTGACCTTCCCCCAAAAATGCCTTCCCCCGTAATCGCCCCCGGGATTTTTTGAGGGCCCAAAGTTTTGCCAAAACAGGCAAATTTTCAAAAATTTTCCGGCTTCGCCAGAGATTGTTTCGTTAAAATGGCTAATTTTAACTTAAATCCTGGTATTTTTGGGAACTTTTAATGCCTCTACGTGCAAAATAGACCAACAATACTCATTTTTACAAAAAATCTTCCTCTCGAAGTTTCTTCCCCCCCCGTGTATTGTTTGATGCCGGCCGGGGTTTGACCTTCCGGCCGCCGGCCGGAGAGTCGCCGGCCGGCCCGTAGCCCGTAGGCCGGCCGGCTACCGGCCTGGAGCAGTTTACATTGTAGCTATAAAGACTGCTAAGATATTGCTTTTTGGGTGTTATATTAGAAAAATGTAGTTGGAAGTGTGCACTGATTACACGAACCAGACAAAAACCAAATTTGGAGTTCATTTTAAACTTAGTTGCTCTAAATTGTAAATTTCTGACTGTTGATTTGCAATTGCATCCCAGCCGGCGGCCGGCCTCACAGGTAGGCGGCGGCTGGCCTAGGCCGGCCAGCCTCAAACACTACCCCCGGGAAGCTCCCCCCCCCCGAAAAAATGCCTAAAAAATACCCTGACATTAGGTTAAATAATGGAATGACCACAGCGTACTGTAAGTAGACAATCGACTATCCACAGTGTTATTTTTCTTTTCAAATAAAAGCTTGTGGTCTCAAATTACGCACCAAAACATACAGTACCCATTTTGAGGAAAACGCACCGGATTTCCACCCCCCGTCCGAGAAAAAGTCTGCCCAGGTATGTTCAAAATCGTTTTTGAAAAATCACGAAATTTGAAACTTTTTCAATTCAGCAAACCGGACAGTGGTCCTGTCACGGTCGCCAAATGTTAATCACCGGTTTACTGTCCGGTTACTAAACCGGTAACTAGATGGCGGAACGATAGCAGGTTCTAAATAGTCCCTAACTAGGATGCAACTCGCTTCAAGAAAAGTTAAACCCTAACTAAAATGCCCTAATGAAAGGTAATGGAAGGCATGATTTAATATGGAACTTACAGTGATTTATTGATGACAATAAGGGGCAAAATACAGTAAATATAGAATATGGCCAATTGGCCGACCGTACCACAGAAAGACAATACTCAGACTTATTACATAAGCATTTAAGCCAACTTATATAAGCTGGATGGTTGCTGTTTGAGACTAATACATTGATCATTCATGAAACACAAGTAGAGTAATTTAGGGCGGATTACAGTTAGTAAAGTAGGTTTTTAACACTGCGTTCGCAGTGCTAGATTACATTATCGATATTGTCGCTGTTATTTGGTGCCATTTCGAAGATGTGAGTCAATTACTCCAAAGTACTGTGAAGTATTTTCCGATATTTCCCTTCATTTTTATAGAAATTCACTTAAAATGTAGCGCTATCTTTACAAACAGTAAATGTAAATTATACTCTCGTGTAGGAACCTCGGTTCCTTAGCTAATTTTCACAATCCAAAATTGAGCGCAAATTCCAGTCAGTCTTGTCAAATCTCTCTTACCGACTGGTGGCGCTTTTTATCTGCTATTTACACTTTACAGGGGAACGTCCTTTTTCCCAAGTATTTGGTTGGGGGATTCCTTTCCCTCCTAATTTGGGGTTTTCTTTTCTCCTTTTGTGGCCAAGGTAAATATTGTGTTTTGTATGTGTGATAGTTGTGAAAATGTTTATTTCTTTTGAACTGTAAAATTTGTGTCATCTATTTTTGTCAATCGCATAATTTTGCTCCAAAAACAGTAAACTCACGGTACTTTTTAGACTGCCGGCGCGTTTTGCAGTAGGTTAGGGTAAGCGGACTGGGATTATTCGGACATGCGCACACTCACGGACCTTCAACCTTCAGTCTATTTAATCATTTAATTACTGCAACGAGCGTAATCTTTACAACTGGCGACCGTTTTCACAGGTGAGTAGTATGTCCGACTTCTCTCGTCCGCTTACCCGGACTGTAAAACGCTTTAAAAATAAAATTGCTCGCTTATTTTCCGAAATTTCCCCAAATTGGGCACCTGGCGTTTCTGATTTTTTGAACCGAAATTGGAAAAATTTTTTACCGGGGGGTCGGAGATCGGGGGGAATTATTCTCCCCCAAAATAATTCGGGGCCACCCCTCCCCCAAAATTTGGGACAACCCCTCCCCCAAAATAATTCGGGGCCACCCCTCCCCCAAAATTTGGGACAACCCCTCCCCCAAAATAATTCGGGTCCACCCCTCCCCCAAAATTTGGGACAACCCCTCCCCCAAAATAATTTGGGACCATCCCTCCCCCAAACATTGGCACCACCCCTCCCCCTACAATCGGGTTCCCAAGCCCAGTCAGGCATTGCATTTCCCCCAAATTTGGATTATTCAAATCCAGAAAATTCCACGAAAATTTTTGATAACTTTATTTCTCCCTGTTTTGATGTTGCTCAGAGCACTCAAAGTGTCCTTTCTGCTGTTTTGGGGAATGGGGCTGCCTCTAACAGTGTGTCTGGGCCGTTGTCCGGGCAAGCTGGAGAGGGACCCCCTGTTCTCCAACAACTTCAAAATTTACATCCACCCCTAAATATTTTGGGAAATGGGGCTGCCTCTAACAGTGTGTCTGGGCCGTTGTCCGGGCAAGCTGGAGAGAGACTCCCCCTTTCCCAACAACTTCTAAATTATTCTACACCTCAAAATCAGTACCCCGTTCAGTCTGTTAAAGTGGGTGTGGGGGCTCAACCCCCTCAAAATCCTAGTTTGTTCCGGTCTCTCCGGGTCTCCTCCGGCGTTGTCGGGACACTCTCCCGGCAGGTCGGAAACGGAACCCCTCCCCCTCCCATAGGCTCAAATTCTCAACAAAATTTTGGGGAAAATGTTATACGTTCAGAAAATGGGTCTGTATATAATTCAGCCCATAGTCAAAACTCGGCTATTTTGGTTGACGGGGGGGTTTCGAATCCAAAAAATATCCTCGTACCCTATATGGAGCAGAAAATTGGTGGGGGGCAATACCTCGTAGTCCCCGTTCAATCAGCCGAAAATTCTGTTTTAAAATTTGACATGGGTTTATTTCGTTATTATCTAGAAGTTTTGAAGGATGTTCCCCGTTATGACCCAAAATACGTATATTTCGAGGATTGGCTACCCCAGTTTAAGTCCGCTGTAGTCGTTCATTCTATTCCGGAAAGCCAGTGGGGGCGCCTGTTATGGAATAAATTGTCCGGAAAAGCCCAAATTTTTGCTTCCAAATGCGGACCAAAGGTCGTCGAGTCTTACGAAGACTTTTTGGAACTATTAAAATTACAGTTTCCAAAACCACAGAGTTCGTTTCGGGAGCGGCTCTCGGCCTTTGCACACCGGAAGCAGCTCCCCAACGAATCAGTACGTCATTATATCTCCGAATTGCAGGCAATGGCCCTCGACCTTTGGGATACGCAGGAGGAGCGGGAACAAGAATGTGTTCAGCAGCTCTTTGCAGGGGTCCAAGACAAATTTGCTTCCGCTTTGGCTTCTCTTTTTGTTGCTGAACAGCCAACTATGCAAGATGTTCGCCGGGTCATAGACCGTTTGGAGTCACGGGAGGCACGCCCCCCGGATGGAGACACTCTCTCCTATGACTTGCCAATTTATTATGTTGAGGAGGGGGGCACCGCTAAAAAAACCGCAACCTCAAAAAATTCCGACATTCCATCACAGTCAAACTTGGAAGTCGCAGCTTCTCGTCTGGGGTTCCGAGAAATGAAAAACTGGTGTGAACTGCATATCCAAGAAGCCTTGAGTAAGTGGGATGAAGAAAAAAAGAAGAAGTTTTCTGCCACGTGCAAATACTGTAAAAGACGCGGTCACCCACCGGAAAAATGTTGGGACCGTTATCCGTCCAAGGCTCCCCCGGGCTATAAAAACCGTCCTTCCCCGGAAAGAGTTGATCACGTAACTTATATGTCAAATACGTACCCTGTTCAGTATGCAGGACCTTCTCCCTACCAGCAACCATTTTACCCCATAAATTATGCCCCGGCTCCTCTCTCGTCACAGTACGGACTCCCACCTACCAACTCGCCCCCAGTTCAATTTTCTGCTCCTGCTCCGGCCCTCCCACCTCCATCAAACTTGGGAAATCCGGGTGGCTATGTTGCCGCGCAAAATTCTCAGCCAACTGCAATTTCAGCTCCGGCCACTACAACTCCGGCCCCATACCATACAGTACGTATGCAAAACGCAGGCGTTCCGGAGCTTTCTCAAAATTTTGTACGAGCCTCGGATTCGGGGGTTCCAGCTCCGGCTGCACCTCCTTCTACTGGGAGGACACCTCCGGCTTCACATGGGGTTACAGTGGAGCAGGCTAATCAAATTTTGAGCCAGTTTCAAATTGGTATGGTTTCTGATCCGCTTGGTGGCGCAGCTTCTCCAGGGGGGGAGGGCCCCTCTGAACCTGACCACTACGCATCTGATTTAGTCGATTCATCAAATATTCCAGACTTTGATTATACTTTTACGGAATTCCAGCTGTCGAATGTTTTTTCAAAAATGGTTCAAAACTTTACTACCTTGCGGGCCATTCACAGAGATACTTTTAATTTTATGCAAGAATATTATCAGGCCCTGTCAAATCAAATGCAAGAAATGGCGTCTTTATTGCAACGTTTATGTCCAAATCAGTCGGAATTCGACTCAGTCATGCTTGACAAAAGACAGCCTCCTCCCTCATGGACCGCGGAGTTTTCTCCCATACTCGGGGGTGCGACTGCCCCTTGCTGCTACCGGCCCGAAACTATTTCAGTAGGGACAGAAACTGAAGAACCTGTCAGTCCAACGGCACTACAGGAGCCAGAAAAACCCCAAATGGGAGGTCCAACATCAGATGCAGTAACTCCGGGAGGGTCCACCGAAATCGAATCCGACCAAGTACTGGCGGCAGCAGACAATATGCCAGCCATACTCGCCACCTCCGGGGGGACCAAAATTTTGGCTATTATCGACTCTGGGGCATGCATATCTATTATCAGTCCCCGGACAGTTAAGAGGATATTGAAGGGGGGCGCCAATGTTCAATTTTATAAACCGGATCCTATCATAGCAGTGGCATCCAACAACGCACCTTTAAAAATTTCTGCTAAACTTTTCGTCATTTTCACGGTGGGGCATAAAGAATATGGGTGGGTTTTTCATATGGCTCCTGACTTTTCTCGTGAGATGCTTATAGGCACTGATTTCATGAAAAGTTTTCACTGGGATTTGTTATTTTCTACGAATGAGGTGAATATGCAAGGAATCCGTCACCCATTATTGTCATCAGCCGAAATTTACTCGGAATTTGTTGCAAATTGGTGTGCCGATGCGCCTGCGGTGATGTGTGTAAATCTGGGGACACCCCCGCCCTCGGAGGTTTTGGCTCAGGCCCCCTCCTCCCCTGCTGTCCGGGGTCCGACCTGCTTTTTCCCGTATATACCTGTAGAAAAATGCAGGATCACTCTAAAATCATATTTCAACGCCGTATATCCGAACCATTTACACGAAACCCCTCATTTCTGCCAACCTGCCCTGCCCCAAGTTAATTTTCAAAAGAGGGGGTAAAACCCGGAGTCGTTATTTCGGATGATTAGCATGTTGCTTGCTTAGCCCGATTAATTTGCTGAAAAATAATTCTTGCAATTCCAAGAAAAATTATTTTCTAAGCTTTCCTTTGTTTTTCATTTGAACCAAATACATGCAGTTTATATTTCAATTCGATTTAAATTTTTTAAATTTTATATATTTCCGGAACCTCCACATTTTGTCTTTTATACCTCCGGTACTATTGCCTATTTTATTCAGTTTTAGGGCCATAAATTTAGGTAAACACTTTCTACTTACACCCTACACTTTCAGCTTAGCACTATAACCGTCTTATATTTTAATAATGCACATCTTTTCACGTACACCTAAACTGGTCACAATTTCCCTGCCGTCAGCACATTTGCACGTTTTATTTCTATTTTAAGATCATGTGTCTTCCTCCATTGATCCAACTGATTTCAGTGAGCAACGGTTGTCGGATTGGATTCAGGACCATCTTCCGGAGTGAAAGAATTCACAGGACCTAACACAGATCTATCTAAGTTTTGAATTTTGTTGGTAAGAATTTTTGGATTACTACTGTGCTTGGCTAGAACGCTCCGGGTTGGCTATAGACGGCCCGAGGCGCTTTGATCCCTGGCATGGCTAAAATGTCAATGGTGTATTTTCCTGTGATAAACCTACTTTATTGTTTTTAAATGCTCCCCTGGACCGGCCATGGCGCCAAAGTCGGTTCAGGGCCAAATCTATTTTCAATCTCAAATTGAAGGTAAAAATTTCTATCAAAATTCTACAGTGGACGCGGGGGAACACGTAGTGTTTATTGTCATTAATTTTCGGTTTTAACATCCGTGCATGAATTTGGTTTTGGGACCCGGATGCCTTTCGTAGTACCTTCATATGTATCTTCTTTTTGCATCGTCTTTTTGTATTTGCGTTTTGTTTAAAGTTTGCCTTTTAAAATTAATTTTTTTGCCATAAATGCTTTCAAAATGTTATGGCTTTCTTCGTTTTTGGACTACCTAAGTCTCGTAAACTTTACCGGAGTGTCTTTGGACTCTCCCGGAGGGCATCGGGGGTCTCTTTCATATTTTTGTCAACTACATGGTCATGCTAGATTCGTACTGTTTTATACGTTTATGTTTAATTAACTTTGTTCTAATCAATTTCCAATTCTTAACGTAAAATTTCGCTAATTTTGTGACTAATTACTTTTGTTTTGTGTTTTAGATTCCTATCCCCTTGGGTTGCCGGTACGGGTCCAGGTCCGGATAGATGGTATTTGTGTACTATGTTTGTACTGTATTGAATGTGGGGTTGGGTTCGCGATTTCGTATGCTTGTTTGAAAACACTTTGTTTGCCCAAAAATGATTTTTGCTTTGTTTGGAAAAAAATTCAGTTTTAAAGGCAAGCGTGACTCTAGTGAGAATGATGAGCCGGGCCCTTTCGGTATTGAGGGGCAAATGGAGTATTTTAGCTTCTAAAACCGGGTTGACGTTCGCGCGAACTGTCTCCAATTGATCAGTCGGGGGCTCCGCGGTTCTGCGCTGTGGGGCTAAGGATCCCTCGTCTGGTCCAGCAGGAGTCCCAGTTCGCGGTAAATTTTAACATGGGAACACGTAATGCTCCGAGAAAAATTCGTCACAGAAAAATTGTATATTTCACCGTTGAAAGCTTTTCTCTTCATTGTTGCTGAAATTAGTTGTTTGGATGCTCCGGGAAACCGGGTTGGCAGCGGCTCATCATGTACGCGATGCGGGTCGTACGTACGTCCTTGGCCCGTACTGGCAGGGGTGTTTGCTTGTTTTCATCTACTAACCTGCTAGGTGTGGTTTTGGGGAGATAAAGATGTCTAACTGCTCGAGTACCCTGGACCACCTTCCTTTTCGTGAAATTCTTGTGATTTTTTCTAAGATGATTTTGCTTTCCGTGTTTCACTCTTCTGCTACGACAAATCATTGCCTAAATTTTCTAAATTCTTGCGAATGTTTACTTGGGTCTGCTGGAGGGTACTCGAGGACTTGCTTTACCTCGTATTCTTTCAACTTCTTTTACCCTTTTTACCTTTTTCCGTTCACTTTTTCACACACATTTAACGGTCATTTTACTTAGGTAATAGTACCGGGGGTATTCCACTGTACCGTACATCGGCAGGTCCGTGGTTGCTCGTCGCCTGTGTCTGGCTTATGGCCGGGCAAGGGTGGGCGGTCAACCCCGGACCGGCGTTATAGACTCCGTAGCTTAATTTTTCGCTTTTTTTTTATTTTGGCGCAGTCTATGGTCGCTGGTTGTCTGGACACTCTCCGGGCTGCAGTAGCCGTAGGCTCGCGTCCCCTCTTCCCTAAATTAATCGGGCCTTTATGATGCACTGTATAGGCCCATGTGCCTTATATTTGTGACTGTGGCATACGTGCCTTATATTATGCTATTTTTCTACTGTAGGCCCTGTGCCGTATGTTAATCCCCATATATTATGTCGTATTTAATCCTTTTTTGTTTGTTGGTTGTTTACTGTACTACATTCCCCCTTCCCTCCCCCCCAGTCCCTCCATGGCGGCGAGTTCCCATTTCTGCTACTATATATATGCTGTGTGAAAGTTTTGTGCCCTTTATGCTTTATGCTTGTGTTAGGACCTGGAGGAGTCCGTGGTTGGCAAGGCCCCGGAGGTACGGGTTGGCCCGGTAACTGGTGATTGTGGGCCTGGTTAGTCTGTCTGGCCGGTGATTGGTTCTTGGGTCTGGAGCTGCTTGCGCCGTGGGGCGCCCGCTCCCCTTCCGGAGGTCGGTCCGATGGTTGCTGTGGGGTCTCCCCCCGACGGCGTGGTTCTTGGCGGCCTTCCTGGCCTATTATCTTCGAACTTTTGATAACTTTTACTATATCAGTCTGTATTTTGTGATTTTTGTGCATTCCGGTTCCCCCTACTCGCTCGCTCCCCCTCCCCCTTTCCCATCTTTTCTAACTCGTGTTGTGTTTATTTTTCATTCCATTTCTATGCTTTATTTTGTCTCATAGCTTTAACCGGTTGGGGGGGGGGGGAAACTGATTTAGGTTTCTACTTTATGGGGTTTTCGTTTGATTATCACCTTTTCAAATTTTCTTGACCTTTAAAAACTTTCTACTTCTTTCGAGATTTTCTATGTGGGTGCCCTCTAGTTCGGCTTGTCCGTCCTATATATGTCGTATATTAGCCCGTTTCTAACTGTTTTTGTTTTTGCTTTTACTACTGTTTACTGTACCGCGGGTCTACTTACATCATTTTGTACTGCCATCTATGCCTTCCATTTTTGCCATTTTTTGTTGGTGCAGCTAAAAATTCTATATGTATGCTTTATTCCTGTGCAGCTTTATTTTGGCATTTAATACGATTCGCGCATAATATGCTTACTCCGGGGGAGGCTTCCCTGGATTGTGTACGCGTATGTCATTTTGTTCTTTTCGCGCAATTTCTCATAAACTTCTATAAATTTTCCGTTGGAATAGCCTTAGTATTTGGTCGGCATTTATTCAGATTCGTATAATATGTCTACTCCGGTGGAGGCTCTCCCGGAGTTTTCACAATGTATTGTTGCTATATGGTCGACTTGTCCGGAGCACTGTATAGTTGTATGAAATCTTTCCCGGAGTTCTATAAAACCATGTAAAACCTTTCTCGGAGGAGTTTTCTAGCGTAGTTAAGTCCCACCGGAGTACAAATTTCCTTCGTTTTTACGTTTCTAGGTATCCCTGCTGTCTTTCTACTGTTTGTTGTGTTAAATTTTGCCCAGTATTGTGTAGCTAGTTTCCCCTTGTTCACTCTGATGTATATCTTTGAGGTGCAGAATGTTTTGCACTTGTTGTCTTGCTGCGGTAGTAAGTATTTTGTAGGTTATTTCCGAATGTTGGTTTGTTGTATGCAATTCCGGAGTGTTGTATATTGAGTATTTTGTAAATGTACATGTTTGTCCGACATAGTGTCTTCTGGAGTGGGTTCAAAATTGGGGTGGGGTCTCCCGGAGTACCCTTCTCTTCTGTTTCGTGTGATCCTGCCGTGGCTTAAGGGTGTCCCAAGCCGTATTTCGTTTATGTGTAGTCGGTGTATTCCGTGTATATGTTAGTACGTGTCCCGGTATGTTCCGGAGTATCTTTATCTGTGTCTCGGAATCCCCTATGTGTATGTGTTTGTGTGGGGCCCGAGTAGTGTCCCCGGGAATCCGGACTCGAGGGATACGCAAATTTTTATCTTTTGCCGTTGTCTTCCTAAAACGCGTTTTATCTAATACTAGTAGCTAGGGTAC
The DNA here is from genome assembly GCA_030248195.1 of Trissonchulus latispiculum. Lineage (NCBI taxonomy): Eukaryota > Metazoa > Nematoda > Enoplea > Enoplida > Ironidae > Trissonchulus > Trissonchulus latispiculum. The sequence continues at coordinate 22,473 of JASAND010025281.1, forward strand.
GTAAGTTAATTCTGTTTTATTACTAACCCTTGAGCCCTTGGCCGCGGCGAGGGCGCGCGTTTCAAAAGAGGGGGTAATCTGTGAAGTATTTTCCGATATTTCCCTTCATTTTTATAGAAATTCACTTAAAATGTAGCGCTATCTTTACAAACAGTAAATGTAAATTATACTCTCGTGTAGGAACCTCGGTTCCTTAGCTAATTTTCACAATCCAAAATTGAGCGCAAATTCCAGTCAGTCTTGTCAAATCTCTCTTACCGACTGGTGGCGCTTTTTATCTGCTATTTACACTTTACAGGGGAACGTCCTTTTTCCCAAGTATTTGGTTGGGGGATTCCTTTCCCTCCTAATTTGGGGTTTTCTTTTCTCCTTTTGTGGCCAAGGTAAATATTGTGTTTTGTATGTGTGATAGTTGTGAAAATGTTTATTTCTTTTGAACTGTAAAATTTGTGTCATCTATTTTTGTCAATCGCATAATTTTGCTCCAAAAACAGTAAACTCACGGTACTTTTTAGACTGCCGGCGCGTTTTGCAGTAGGTTAGGGTAAGCGGACTGGGATTATTCGGACATGCGCACACTCACGGACCTTCAACCTTCAGTCTATTTAATCATTTAATTACTGCAACGAGCGTAATCTTTACAGTACTGTGGCAGAATGGGCTGATACTTTGCGCATTACAGACCAGTGAGTGTACCAAGATGTGCAGAAAGCTAGGTCACTAAACCTTTGAAATGCTAGATTAATTTCTAGAAGTGTGGATGGCTATCGCTTTATAAAAACTTTAAGACAGTTGTAAGCGCATACAGCAACGAAGGAAGCGTCATATCGAAAAACGGATTTCATATTCGGATGCAGCAGGTCAAATAACCCCTACAACCACCTTTTCGGCGAAATCGGAGACAAAAAAGTTTTTGACCCCATTTTTACTGCGCTTAGATAGCTTTTCAGGCCTAAAAATAAGGGTTATTTCTTAACAAAAAGTTTGCTAGCACACTAACCTGAAAGCCTAAGTCCTCGAAACCTACAGACAGTTTGTCCCTATTAGAGCCTAATATTTGGTAAAAAGCTGTGATATGCTAGGGGCTGTCAATTTTATTGGATCGAAAACGGCGCAAGGTCACATTGTAACTTTTTGCCAAATTTCAAACTTTGAGCTGTTATAGCTGAAGAAGGAAGCAACGCTCGAAAGCCGGAACACGTGTAATATTAAGCACTAGTAAAAGTTACCATTTATGGCTGAAAGTTTCAGAATTGGTCAAGCCGTTTTTTTACCTGAGCTGAAAATAGCTTTTTGAAAAATCCCATATTTCGCACCAAAATTGGATAGGGTGGATAGGGTTTCCATGGTTGGAGAGGTGATCCTACTAAAAGATCTGGTCCCCAGGGTAACCTGGAAGTTATCCGGTATGGAGGAAGTTTTGTCAGGTTCAGACGGAGAAATACGGTTCATACGGTTGCTACTCCCAACTGGCAACTCAACCAGTCGGGAGTGAGAGATTTGGTGCCAATGGAGCTTGAATTGAACCACGTTGCCCCTCATCAGCAGGTCCTCCTTACTGGGTTTTCTGGTGGATGGCGTCCATCCATTGAAAACGTTCAAAGGGATGCCGTATATTGCCAGGCGTTCCCCGATGCTGTTGGCGAGCTACATGAGGAAGCCTATCACCAGATTTCTCAAGTCATCACGGGGAATATGGGCAACAGGGCCATGGAACTCTAAAATTGATGTTGAACTTTGTGCAACAATTGAATGTTTTCCATTGTTTTGTGTAAATTTACTGGCTTGAGATTATAGCTATCCTCCTCTTGTGTAAATTCCTTGGCTTCAAATATTAGCTATCCAAAATTCGTTATTTCGTTTAATATGCAAATTAGTTTTGGAGTATAAAAGAGAGGGAGCTCTCTGAAACATCGGTCACTTTTTGATTTCACCGTTCAACCGCAATTCATTGGATCAGGATCAGGATCAGAGCAAGGTTGGACTGTGGGTGGGGAAAGATTGAGCACGGTCGGCCCCTTTTTCCAGTTTGATCTTTGTATGACCTGAAAATTCTATGCCTATTTTATGAAATAAATATTCCAGTTTTCTTTGTTTTCTAATCAATTAGGATCTCAAATTCATTTCGTTACGTTCCTGCAATCTAAGTTTAGTTTTCCCTTTTGGAGTATTCCAAAATATTTTTGCAAATATTGGCGACCGTGTTCATATTAGTAGATTTTGAGTTCCTTTCACTGGGGCACTGGGGTTGAATAGTCCCTCTTTTACCTATTGTATTTTTAGTGTAGATTTCTGGAGGTCGTTATCTAAAAGTGGACCGTCTCTGGAAGTACACACCGCCGCTAGCGGATATTTTATTTTTGTCGTTTCTGTTTTTTAATACAAAAATGTGCTATTTCAATGCTTAGTTTTCTGTTTGTGCATTTAGGTTGTGTCGTCATTGTTATGGATTTCTCCCCCTCTAGCGCAGTTGGGCGTGCCTCCCCATGACTGGTGCTGGTTCCGGCGTTGGTGTTTGCTGTGGCCTATGGTTACTTCTGGATGGGTCGGGTGATTCTGTTGCTTTGGAGAGGACAATGCCTAGCCTGGTTATGATTCTGATTTTTCTCTTTTCTATGCCTCATTTTGATGTCTTTTACGGTCTGCCGGACTGTTTCAGCGTCGTCCCGATCTGTTTCTGTGTGGTCCTGAACTTTGGTGAAACGGTCCCGACCTTGTTCCCGGGCAATTCAGAGCATTTTTGGGAGCTGGATATTGCGTCTATCAAAAGATTTTGAGCACACCAACCAAGCAAGATTCCACGGATTCGTTCAAGCTAGGTTGTGCCTCAAAATGATTCCACGAAACTCAGCTGGCATGGCCCGAATTGCGCTGTCCAGTTTTTGTCAAAACCAAATTCCAGTTTTGTGGATGGAAACCTGCTGACTGGAATAAGGCACGCAATCTTTTTGCTGATTACGCTATGTTTTTGTGGAATTAAGCTTCGATATGGCTTGGACTGGGTAGGACACGTAAGTTTTAAACTTAATTGAACCAACGTTTTAGATTTCAGCTTAAATGTTTCTTTGACTGGGCTTAGCCTTAAAATTATTTTAAACTGGAACAGCTGGAGACCTGCTGCCAAGAACTACGTTTAACCAAATTCCACGGTATTAAGCTGGATCGGTAGGAATGCAGCTGGCTGGTTTTTGCCTCAAAAAGATTCCGTGGAATAAAGCAAGCATAATTTTGATGCGCCCCATCCGCGGAATCTTGCTTGACTGGTGTACTCAATATCTTTTGATAGGTGCATATGATTATGATTTTCTCTTTTCTGGGCCTCATTTTGATGTCTTTTTCGGTATCCCGGACTGTTTCAGCCTCGTCCCGATCTGTTTCTGTGTTGTGCTGAACTTTGGTGAAACTTTCGCGACCTTTTTGCAGGGCGATTCAGAGCATTTTTTGGGAGCTCCAGTCCCGGTGTGGTTGGTCCTGTGCTGCCGGTTGATCAATTTCCGGTCTTTGGCCGGATGTCAAGTTTCGTTTCACCATAGTTGCTATCTACAGTCTGTTGGCCCTGGTGTGAACACAGACTTTTCTGATCCTTTGCTTGTGAACTTTGTTTTGCATTGACATTGTTTGTCGCACATGTCATTTGATGCTGTGATTGGCCCTTTCCCCGGCACGCCCAGAGACGCGTCCACCCTCCCCCTCTCTCTAAAATTTACTATGAAATGTCTGTATATGTTCTGTTTACGAAGTTATGTACTAGAATACATAGGATTTCTCTAATAGGGGTATTCATTTTGGATGGGAAAGTTTCGTTGCTGCGCCATGTGTTCACGTACCCTACTTTTGTTGCTGTTTGTTGTTTCGCTCTCGCGTGGTCAGCGGTCACCCACAGTGATGCTATTTGTACTGTGGTGCGGTGGCAGACACGCTAGACTTATCTGGGTTGTCGGGACTGATGGTATGCCGGTTCCCTATTCTGCAGTGGGTAGATCCCACAGTGAGGAGTCCCCACTTTTATCTGTGTTTCTTGTAGAAACCAATAGTTTTACCACTAACGAACGATACCTAGGCTAATTCTTCAGTTTTACCCTACTAATTGTGTGACTGTTGATGCGCGGGGGCGTGCAGCCTCAAAAGAGGGGGTATTTTGTGGGAATATGTGCAACAGGGAGATGGAATTCTGAAATTGATGTTTAACCTTGTGCAACAATTGAATGTTTTCCATTGTTTTGTGTAAATTTATAGCTTAGTTTTGTGTAAATATTAGGATCTCAAATTCACGCACTCATTACGTTCCTGCAATCTAAGTCTAGTTTTCCTTTTTGGAGTATTCCAAAATTAACCCATTATACGTATTATGCTCCAACAAGTAAGAGCTTAACCCTTTTATGTATGTTGGTAAGTTATGCAATTACTTTTGAGCTGATGATTCCTTTTTGGAGTAATAACTTTGAAGCATTAATACTAATTGTTTACTTGGAGTAAAGAAACTATCTTTATAACAACATATAGCTTAAGATTTTTTGTCTAATTGATGCCTGGAAATTAACATTGGCTTTCTAGGGTTTTCACTGAATATTAGAATCGGTGCATATAGGTTTTAGCATTTTTTCTTAGTAGACAGTCGAGTCGACTGCTGATTTGATTTTTCATTTTGTTTGGTTTGATTTGATTTTATACGATTTTTCCTGCTGCGCTTGCGCCTCAACGCAGCAGGTCTTTAAATTTGCTCGGTTAATAAACTTTGCATGCTCTACACGGAAATTTAATGTTGGTTGCTTGAAAGCGTGTACCGTGTGGTTTAACATAGGCTGCACATATTTATCGCGTAGATTCTAGAATGTAAACAAATCGCTTGCTTTCAAGTTTGAAACCAGTCTCTAGAAAACGTGTACAACATTTCTGCGTGTTCTTCCGAATCAAACGTGCATGCATTTCTTAAGTTTGTGTTGCGGGCAGCATACAATTAGATAAAATTCAAATTCAAATCAAATTTACTATGAAGCCGAAAAAGATATGCGAAATATTAGCTGTATATACAGTATGTCTACAATGTACACTAAATGGCTGCAAAATGATCTCAACCTTTTGCAGACAATTTTGCAAACACTTGCTGCAGGTGAATTACTTTGGTTAAAAAGAACGACATTTTGCTCTGCATCGCTGACGTTCTCAAATAGTTGTCATGCTGGTGGGTCCAACCAAACAAACAAAGTCAAATGAGTTGCAACCATACCTAAAAAGTTCCCGGTTATAGATAGTTTAATCTCACAGACAAAGAACCGCTGAAAGTCTATTCGCGTAGTCCGCGAAATGTAGAATTTCTGAAGGGGTTTCAGATTCCTGTTCTGTGAACAAGGAAATCCCTACATAAAGCTTGCACTAAAAAAGTGGAGCTGAAAAAGCTTCGACTCCCCCTGGCCCACAAAATGGAATTTCGAAAAATTGAAAAATCCAAAGAATCTGGTGCAAGCAAACATGTTCATCACAAGTTTTGTTTTTCAAAGAAGTTGCTGCTGCTTTCAAATAGTGTTTGCTAGCGTTCAGATTTTCGCCAGTCAGTTCAGCTGGCGTTGGTCTAGCTCACCTTAAGCAGGCATGAAGTGCCTGACCTGTCCTGAAGGCTTCTCATGGTCTACAAACTGCGGGAGCCGCACCGGTCCGTCTTTGACGTGCGCCTTTCCTTGACAAAATCGAGAAAGTAGACAAATTCAGTTTGCGCATACATTTTTAAACTTCGTGAATGAAGATTATAAAATCTGTTTATTGAATTCAAGCTCACCTACAAGTATAATTTTATGTCTCGATAGGAAATCTGAAGATACACTTGTTCGCTTTTTCGAAATTTTTACATTTTTCCAGTTTTACAGCTACTACAATATACCACTAATCGCAAAAATAGGATTCCAGGTTGTTAAGTTGCTACTAAGCCCCGGTTGCAATAGCTTGGCCGGAATCCCTTGTTGGGAGGAACCATCGAAATTTTACGTTATTTTTACGTTCCAAACGATAACAATATTATATAGAATTGTCCACAGGTCGGAAGTTAGCGAACGGATTTCAGGAACAATTTTAGCATGTGCTTTCAACTTTAAGCATTAACAACTTTTACTTTTCTCCACTGCACAAAGTTTGACTGAAATCTTTGGAAGTAGTGACCTCAGCAAGTCAATCAGGTAGCATTTTTCTGTGTCAAATGGCCCATACGCATACAAGAAACATCCTTTGATACGCAGAATGTGAAGTTTTAACAAATGCGCAGTTCAAATCTTAACAATTGCTTTACACCAATTCTTACTTTCTCCTAACTCTTACATCCATTGGCTATTCTTTCTTTGCACTTTTATTTCAGACATTCTTCTTTAAGGTTCTTACAATTTTATAGTAATCAGACCAAAACTGGATTATTTACTGTATTTTGTACAGTTTTAAACATTCGTTCTCTGAATTCCTTTTTCCTCTATTTTTGGATTCTAAATAAAGCCTCCCTCTTGTTTGTCGACGCTTAGCGTGAAATTTTGAACAGTCGCAAATACTGTCACTTTTACTGTTAACATGTATTATGTTTATCATTCACATCTTACTTTACGTTTTGTTTTTCCCATATTCTCACAGGGTTCAGCTTGCACTATCAGCTAATAAGATTTGAGGTAAACGTAAAACGGATAAATCATTTTGATCAAGTTTTTATGTAAGGAACTATCCTATCTGAGAACAAAATAACTAGGCGAATGCCCAAGCACAATGCTTTGCCTACTTGTTTTTGCTTACTCTTTAACTAAAGCAAAATACCAACAAGCCGAAAACCAAAATGCAGCTTAAAAATTAGTTCTGGAATCATGTTACTCTACTCAACTAAGCTACTCGAAACTTTGTCTACTTTGCTTTTTTGCTGAGCTCACTCCATGCGACCCGACCAACCCATTTTGCTGGCGCGATTCCACTGGACCATTAGACAAATGAACAAGTGACCATGGTTTTGCTTCCCATTGCATAGGCCATTTTAAGCGTTACGCGGGTACAACACTACCAACCTGTGCTGTTTTGGTCCAGAAGTTAATTGGGCAGTTATAGCAAGTCTGGAATGCCATGACAACCATTTTGGTTTCTTTTTGCAAAACAAAAACCGTTGCTAAGGAACATTATCAAAAATCATAACGTTTTATCGTTTTGAAAAGCTTTTGAATATTTAACGTTTGGAAACGTTTTAACGTTTCTAATAAAACGCTTTAGTTGCAGGCAGAGCAGAGTTTTTGTGTGATCTGAAAAGTAGTCAACACAGCTGCCTGGGTACAGAAATAACTTGATATAGATGAAAAAGCTCTCTGCTGACTTATGATAAATCAAGATAAGCTCCGACTTTGGCAGATGAAATTAGTTTTTTAAACGTTTAACTTTAGCGGAATAGACGTTAGTTTCTAGCGTTTTGAAACGATTAAACTAACGATATTACTAACGTTTTGTCGTTTAGAATTTTGATAATGTTCCTAAATGTTTTAACTCTGTACATTTCATTCAACCTCATTAAATTTAAATTTCAGCACCTTGACATACATAGGTTTCTTTATAAGTCAATATACCTACATAGAGTGCTGAAGTCGTTACCAAGGCAACAGTATATACTCTTAGTCATAAATTGGCCACGCAATGCAGTTTAGCATTGTTCAGTGTAGTGATTTTGTCTATGGTCAAGGTTGCCCGGTTTATAGTTGTCCGTTTTGGCCGCAAGCAAATGATCAACACTGCTCAAAATTTCTTACGCCCAAACGGACACTTCCATAGGGACAAGCGGACAAAGCCGTTTCTATTGACTCTACGCCCAAGCGACAAACAGCCAAGCGGACAAGTATAAACATTACATTTACATGCTTTACATTTACATTTACAAGCTTTACATTTACAGTAATTTTAATTTTAACTTATAGCTTGCATGTTTTTGTGCTCAGTGTAATCCTAATGTTGCTTCCAAATCAGTGTAGTAAATAAGCTGTCACAGATCACGCTTTTAATTGATGGCTTAATCTTACATAAATCATAGTACTCACTCACTCTAAAAGTTTAGCCCCTTTCAGACCTCTACCATTTTATGCGAGGTCCAAACGGGTGTCCCGCCTTAGCATGCTGTCCATTCGTTTTTTGAGGGTAAGTACAAACATATTGGGTGGATAAGAAAATAAATTCAGGTTAGGGCTTTAGAGTGAGATGTAGGCTACCCTGCATATTTTAGTGCAAACTAAAGTACGACAGGTACAGATGTACAGTATGACAGGACGACAGATTCAACAGAAACATGAATTAGCTTCTATAGTATTAGTGATGTCATAGTACATAGTAGGTCTGTCCAATTAATCGGAAAACGTAACGAATCAAAGGTTCCTCTAAAGTTGGAAAGTCTATAGATGTTTCCGTACCTAAAGTTCTCTTCGGCTCATTATACTGCTCTACAATCTGAAATGCCAAATGATGTTCAACTGTCTTGATCTTAACTTTAAATTTTCCTGTTTTCGTCGTGCAGATTTTAAATTTCTGTCTTGTATTTGTAGAAAGGGGAAAGCTTCTCGTCTTTATTTCCTTGCACCAATAAAGTTCAAATCACATTCGGAATAACTTATTCCCTCGAAAACCCTCACCCCTCCAGTTATTTATACAAATTTGTGGTTTAAAAATTTCATGTGCGTTTACGCTTTGTTAGTAATTTGTTGAAAATTTGGTGCATTTGTGTGCGTAAAGGAGTTTAAGTTTAACCATAAAATTCCTCTTCATTCACACAGTCAAGGTTAAACTTTCTGATAGACTTGCCGTAGAGAAAAACTGTTTATACCATTTCTTTTGCTTGTTTTCAGTCACTGACATTGAACTTTATTCTGATTTACAAGAAACACCTGGGAACCATAACTGGATAGAATTGTGCAATGTGATTGCTGAAAACATTTGTAAATGCACTTTTCGCAGAGTTTGTGACAGTTACGTGCTATCTATACTGCTTTCTTTTGCGACGACTTTCCCCCCAGACAATGACTTCCTAAATTACCTTGGTGGTGAATCAGAAACTCTAAATGGTAACATTTCTACTACTCGTCTTGGCTAAGTGCCTGTTGCCATGGCTAACAGATGCAGGTAATTTTCATAGAACAAGTTGTAAACAGTGAAGGAATCATTGAGAGTAAACTGAAATCTAGATGATAACGCAATTTAATAATAGATATTTAATTTTATTTAATATAGATTTAATAAGCTAAACATACTTTACTTAACGAATCTTGTATTAGTTTGATCATAACCTAGGGGCCTGTTCAAGATCAGATAAAGTTGAGTAGAATTGAAGTAAACTCTTTTAACTATAGCTTACTCCATTCAAGCTTGAATTATCCTTTTTAGCTTTTTCTTAAAAAGGATCGAGTTAATTTCAATTCTACTCTCTCTACTCTTTCTTGAAAATGTCCCTAGAAAACGCAGCTTTAGCTAGCCCTAGCTTTAGCACACCAACTTTTGGAGTCAGGTCCAAAATCTTTTGAGTCAGAATTAATGAGCGGAGGACTTCTTTATCCCCCCCCTTTACCTTTCTTTGATCCGCTCTGGATTTTGCCCGAAATATAGTATTAAAGTGGTGTGCGGGAGGGTAGCGCTGTACACCTATTTGTCAGTCATGGAACGACATTCTGCAAAAAGTTTGCAAATTTGTTCGTCTTCATGATCCACTCATCAAAAACAATCAAAGCTCCTTCTATTGCAAGAAATTTAAAAAATAAAATTTGAAAAATTGTCCTGAATGTCATTCAATCTGTAAAAGACGTGTGATGGCTAGTCAGCTTCCGGTCCGCTCACCGAAGCTAAGCAGATTCTAGTAGAAGTAAACAACAAGTTTCCTGCGTCAAGTACATTATAATTTACGCAATATAACAATCAGATTGTTAGAGGATTGTTACAAAAGAATTATCAAACATTCGGGGTAATTTTTGAATTTTACACATAAAGATAACATGTACACTGAGTGCCGCCCGCTCACTAAGAATGGGCAGGTATTAGCGTAAAAAAATTGAGTACGCATTTATTAGAATTCATTTCAATTTATTTATTTATTTTTTAAATTTCTTGCAATAGAAGAAATTTGGATTGTTTTTGATGAGTAGATCATGAAGACGAACAAATTTGCAAACTTTCTACAGAATGTCATTCCATGACTCAAAAATTGATGTGCAGCGCTAACCTCCCAGATCAAAGAAAACTAAGGAGTGGATCAAGAAGCACTCCACCCAAGGATCCATGACTCAAAAGGTTTTGTGCCTGACTCAAGGGTGCATACGTCCCTAGAAAACTTGTTTTCAAGTCAAGTAATTTTTGAATAGCTGATCTGTTGACCTAATAGTTTGGGGGAATGTGTTACATATATTATTATCATTATTAAGCATACGCACAGACATTAGATATTTATTTTGTCATTTCTTCTTTTGCAACAATTTGCTTCTTTTGTTACGTAAATCTTAAATCCATTTTCAGCTTGTTTATTTGAAGCTGCTTCTGAAGTCACCATATATAGTGTCTATGAAAATGTATCAATTGGTTAGTTTGACATATTTATTTTAGTTCTATGGAATAGTTCTGAATTCTAGATTTTTGGTCTTTCGAGGTTAATATCTGTTAAATATTCCTCTAAGGGTTTTCATCTAAAGTTACTGTTAAAATAGTCGGATTTAGTCAACAGTAATAGAGTTCGAGTATCTCCGGTGAGCCATCTCGAATTGTGGCTATGAACCGCGTCGGTTAGTTGCTCAAGGACGAATAGCAATATTCTTTTTACCTTCAAACTAAAAGTCTGACCAAAAAGTCTTGGAACCGAAATGTGAGCGGCTGTCCTGAGTTATCATTTGAAGGTAGCCTATATAATGTAGATATTTTTAGAATCCTCAGGAACTCTAGATTCCGAAAATACGGAAAAATCCGGAATTCCGGATTTCATTTACAGAAAGTCTAAAATTTTTAGTTTTTCGCCCATTTTTTATCGCAATCAAAATTTTGTTTTCACTGTCGAATAGAGCTGGTCCCGCTGCATATTTTTGCTCCTACAAGTTTTTCACGAAAATGCACCCAATTTCCGGAATTCCGGGGTTTCAAAATTTCCGGGTTTTAAAAATTTTTCTCCAATACACACAGATGGGTATCATTCGAAAGTTCTCATAGAGCTGAACAACTTTTGTAATAAGATGAACTCTTGAAAATGCACACAATTACCGGAATTTGAGAAAACCTGATTTTCCGGATTTTAAAAATTTTCTCCAATACTCCACAATATGGGTATCATTCGAAAGCTCTTGATGAGCTGAGCAAATCTTGTAATAAAACCAATGTCTGGAAATGCACCCAATTCCCGAAACTTACGAATTAAAGATTTTACTATAGCTTGGAAGTTTTTCGCGAATTCTGAGAAGTAGGCTCATTTGTGCGAGTTGAGTCTATTCAAGATGTGTTCATCTCATCAAGAGCTTTCGAATGATACCCATATTGTGGGTATTGGAGAAAATTTTTAAAATTCGGAAATTAGGTGCATTTTCGTGAAAAACTTGCAGGAGCAAAAATATGCAGCTGGACCAGCTCTATTCGATCGTAAAAACAAAATTTTGATTGTGATAAAAAATGGGCGAAGAACTAAAAATTTTAGATTTTTCGTGAATGAAACCCAGAATTCTGTATTTTTTAGTTTTCGGAATCTAGAGTTCCTGAGGATTCTAAAAATATCTGCATTATATAGGCTACCTTCAAATTTACATATATATTTACAGATTTACATTTACAGATATAAACGTGTTCGTATCCTTCAAATATCGCCGACATACCCATATTTTTAGTGTTTGTATCATTTCAGGTGACATTGTTTTTACCCAGAAATTCACACCTGTCGAATCAGAGGTCAGCCTTGAATCAGTGCAGGGCGCCTTTGGAGAAGTTTACAAGGACAGATTCCTGATACAGAAACCAGAACCTGGAAATATGACTGTTGTTGTAAACAAGGAATTAACTCTTGTGAGAAATTCATTCATGTTACTTCGGCAACTAACTGTACACAAGTTTAACCCGAGCGAATCGCTGTTGTTGGGAATTTTCCTAGGTATATATAATTGTGCCAGAGGAAATTGCCAGTATCAAATTCCGTAATTAAAAAATTCATTCATTCAATTCATAACTTTCTTTTTATTTCAGCCATCTTATCCATCGCCACTGACATCTGCCTACCTAAGCATTAGAGCACTGTGTGACAACACTCCTGAACTTGTCGCCGTAATCAAGGTGGAAGATGTAAATAATCACGCCCCTGAATTTTACGGACAGCCGTATGAAATAAAAATACCACAGGTTTGTTATCATTTCCACAGTAGGTAAGGCAATTAATATTCTATAAATGCTTAAAGTCAATGTCTTACGGCCTTTTCGCGAAAGAGTTGAGCGGAGTTCGACCAGTTAAATTTAACTTCATCCTTTTCATGGAAGCGTTAAACGAGGTAAAGTCAAGCTTGAGTGGAGTTAAACGAGTTAAACACTACTCTACTCTACTCTACTCTTTCGCAAAAATGCGCCCATAGTTTTCTCCTGTTTTATAATAAAATGCAAAGCACAAAATAAATGTTTAACACTTTGCGGCACTTTGCAACCTTTTTTAAAACCTTCACCTTGTTGTATACCTCATTTCCATTTCAGAGATCTGGCCCTGGTTACAGTGTGGACCTTCCAGTGGTTGCCATTGACTGGGATCCTGCACCTACCTATAATGTTCATTTCTACTTAGAAGTAATGCAATACCTAATACGTAGACTGAAGAGTAGGGACTGCAAAACGCTCACTGACCCAAAACACCAAATATTCATTATGACGAAGCCAGTACGGCGGCTGGCCGATCGGCTGAACTCTGCGTGGTATTATCTGTTATACACAACTAGGAGTAAACTGTGCGCATCATTTATATTGCAAAAGTTTTGCAAAATGCACCAAAAGTAGTGCAAAACATTCTGGCAAAACGGCAGAACGGCGACCTTTCTTGAGCCTGATTAGCCGTTTGCATAACCCGACCAGCCGGCCGGCTGGCTGGGTTTCAAGTCCGATGAGCCACAAAACCGATCTATCAACAGCACTTTTAATAAAGAAACACAAAAATATTTGTTTCTTTCCTTCTTTCTTTTCTAAAAGCATAGCAACGCGATTGACGGCTTCCTTGCTTGCATACCTCGCATAGCGGTTGTCAGAGCAGAATATCTAAAAATCCCTCTTATCCTTTGCAACAGCCAATCAGATTTCAAAATCCCTCCCAGTTTAGAGGTCAGCGATTTGATTGGCTGTTGACTAGTTGTCTAGAAGACTCAGCGGGCAACACCTCTCATTGAACATGAGGCTACGCATATTGGTGGCAGTATGAAGAGAAATCACGTGAATAAAGATGCAAAATACAAATTTTCATAGAAGACTTGTAGCAGTTTTTATTCCTGCTGGAGCAGGAATGTATAAAAAGGAAATTCGTATGTTTAGTGCATGGTGAGTCATTTCTCCATTCAGAAGCCCTATCTTCAACATAGGGCTAGCTTAGGTCAGATTTTTTGCATTCGGATTATGCAAATTAGGTTTTGGAGCCTATTTAAGCGGCAGAACTGAGAGCCTTCGCGCAGTCTTTGGCTGTCAGCAATCTAAACGGTTGCAGATTTTTGAGCACTAGTGTAGCTTGGGAGCTACACATGGTGCATTAGGCAATGAATTAAGATACTAGCTTGCGCTGGACGTCACAAGTTCAGGCAAATCATGGCATGGCAAGCATAGGCCTGCACTCTCTGATGACCATAGACTTCATTGAGAATTTGGGAAAAATTAAGCAGCGGAATGAAAGTAATAGAAATCTTGTGCAGAAAAATTTTGTTTAATTTCTTTTTATTGGAAGAACCAAGAGTCTATAATACCAAGAGTGAGAAGCTTGGCCCTGCCTAATGGAAATGGCCTGCGAGATGCTCGGCACATTAAGGCCGAAATCTCGGGGGGGGGTACCACTTACCATTGTTCAGCATGTGTTTATATGCGTTTGAACTAAAACGCATCTGATTGGCTAATCGCCTACCTTATGTCAAATTTACATGTATAAGCGGACCCCCCCCCCCGAGATCTCGGGGGGGTCCAACTTAGCGTTGTTAAGCGTGTGTTTATATGCAGTCGAACTGAAAAGCCTCAGCTACCGCAATCCTCATCAGTGCTTTTCAGTTCGACTGCATATAAACACAGACTCTTGGATATTATAGACTCTTGGAAGAACGAATGTAAGTTTGTCAGCTGTACTGTTGAATAGAGATGAGCATTTCGGCCCGTCGGCCCGGCCCGGCCCGGCCCGCGGGCCGGGCCGGGCCGGGCCGGGCCGACATCCATTTGTTAGCGGGCCGGGCCGGGCCGGGCCGACAAAATTTTATAACTGCGGGCCGGCGCGGGCGGAAACGGGCCGGATCGACCATACAAAATGTTCTAAAATCGCTAGAATTAGCTAAATATCTACTCATTCTGGCTATTTTACAGCAAAATTTAACATTTTGTAGCATAATTTAGCGTTTCCATATTGCATTGGAGCCTTTGAAATAATATTGTTAGTAAAATTTTGGAAATTTTCTTTTGGCGGGCCGGGCCGGGCCGAATCTTGGAGCGGGCCGGGCCGGGCCGGGCCGAGCAAGATTTTGGAGCGGGCCGGGCCGGGCCGGGCCGAAAAAATCCGGCCCGTGCTCATCTCTACTGTTGAACCCAATGATATTAACTGATTGTATTGTGCTATGCTGAGGAAAGTTTGGTCTGATAAGACAGCAAAACATTTAGTGAGATATTTCAAAAGATAACAGTAGTTCGATACTAAAAGAATTAAGCTGAGATTAGTTAAGTCAAGTGAAATTGTAAACCGAACCTGCAGCTTCTAACGCTTAAAGAGCCTTCCGACAAAGGCAATTTTGCAATTGAATAAAAACAGGTCTACAAAGGAATACTGCCCCTTTTGTGGCCTACTTGTTATTTCTGCTGTTTTATCTCCATCTTCAATTGTTTCTATCACCTGTTGTATTGTTTCTATCACCTGGCATTTTCTGTTTCATGCTTTTAAGTACCTTATCTGTAGTGTACCTTTGCAGAATAATCAGGATATCTTTCGCATCAACACCAAGCGTGATTCAGTAAGACCATTGGATTCTCTTCAACTCCCACCCAATCACAGTGGAAATCCTAATTGGACTCCCAATCAGCTGCCTCACGTGATCAGTCTTCAGATTCTGCAAAATCTGATTGGAGTGCCCAGTCCATACAATCTTACAATATACGTAAAGGTATGGAACACTAAAATTAGCACAAAATTTATAAATTTTAATTTTATTCAATATCATCCGTTACACAAGTAATAACCTGTTTGTATTACCAACTTTCACATATATAAAATTTAAAAATACGACTCACTAGTAGATGTTTAACCTCATAGCAAATAAAACTTCAAAAATCATTAACTTTACTGTTTAACATTCAATATTTGCTAATTTTAGGACGGTGGCGGAAAAACCAACAAGGCGAATGTGACAATACACATTGAGGATACCGAAACTGGCGGCGCCAGGAAAGCAGAACTTCGAGAAAGCGGTGGCAAAAGAAAATCTGAAATTGAGGTTTCTTTTGAAAATTAAACAATATTTGGTTTTTTACTTTCGATGTAGACTGCGCTTTCTTTGCATAGGATAATATTCACTACATTAGTCATACCTAGATAGCGGACGTCCGAATCTCCCTCAATCATATATAAAGTAAAGAGGGTGGTCCATTCGTTGATGAACCCATCTCAAAAATGCTGACACAAAGTTTGCTAAAGGCTAAATAATGCTTTGCACATTCTTGTTATTGGACCGTTATGCGCTCGAATGACAGATCGATACATATATAGCTCCATTTTTTATTTTCTGACGTTCTCTAGAGTCGTGAGGCAGATGTACTTGATTTCGTTAAGGCAGCAACAGCTATTGTGGCCAATGCCTCGAACTCTCCTATAAATATGGATGATTGCTATCACAATCTCAGCTTATCTGAAAATGTGACTACGGGAACACCTCTGATTGAACTATCCCCGAATCAATCCTACGAAATTTATCCGATGTGGTGGCGTAGGGTGTTTGACATTGATAACGAAGGCTATCTGAAAGTGCAAGATTCGGCCTATATCGACAATCATAATCAATCCAGCATAACTCTTGTGGTAATGAATTTAATATTAATCTTAATTTAGTAATACTTAGTTTCTTGATTCCTCATTATGATATTATTATTACATGCAGATTTCTGCAGACATAAAGTTCTGCCGAAAACTATTTCCAAGATTTGTTAATACCAAGTTGCCGTGGAAATGAATTGATTTCCATTTTTGATTCGATACTCTTCACTTGTTCACTAATTTATCATTGATAATTGTGAGAACTATATTTCTGCAAGCAACATACGTATAATTATTTTGTTCTATATATAGCTATCTTCTTCCGATACGACTTGCCCGACTCTGGTATTATCAATCGATCTGGAAGGCGTGAAAGACCCAATCAACCCATCAAGGTTTGTATAATAAATAAATAAAAACATGAACAAAACATCAAGTACCAATGATGAATGGTAATATAGTAAATTTGTAGTAAGTAAATATGCATTATGGTAATGTAATATTTTACCCCGTGAACCGTGCTTTCTCGGGAACATAAATTGTTATAGCATACTTGGCGACAAGATTAATTTAAATAGGTAAGGTACACTTTTATGTTTAGAAGTAAAGTTAATTTGACGATCGCATTGACTGATACAGCCAACACAGTCGTTCCCTATTTCGATACCACAGCCTATGTTGTTAACATGCCATATCAAGTTCCCAATGGTACTAAGATTATCCAAGTTAGAGCTCAGACTTTGGTAAGCTACAGTTTATTATGTGCTGAAAGTTGCTTTAAACTAATTTCATTTGGTTGGATAAACTTGAAGTTTTCTTTCATGTTGTGGCGAACCAAGGGAGGACCACAAAATATAGAATGTCACTTGAATCAGCTCAATCTTAATTCTCGGAAACTCTCTGAATTCCAAACTCATGAAACTCGACTAAAAACTGCATCTCCATTTCTCATAACTAATCATTACAAAATCATCAGATATGCATCAAAGTTAAGGATCAGAAAAACTGTCTTTAGATAAATTTTGACTTTTTGAAAAATATAATTATAATGTTTCATAGGTTTCACCACACTCCGAGGGCAAAAATGATAGTGTCAATCTTCTTCATATTCCATAATTGTTTTTATCTTATTCATGGCTTTTTGACTTGCCTTTCTTTTTGGTCGGGAACTTTCCTTTTGCCGGGAAGTGGACTTGCTGTGGTCAGAATTGGATGGAACTCTGACACTTTCTTGGCTAAGTGACCTTGGTTCTCCTAGCTTCGATCCTGAGTGATCTTTACCATCTTGCGCTGCGTCCAGGCTTTTTGGAGAAGGGACTTGCTCCGTTTCTTTTCCAAGCGTCGTTGACTGGTCTTTAACTCCGGGCCCGTCCTTTTTTTGAGGCTCTTGTTGTGACTTTTCCCCAGGTTTTCCATCATCGGTTCCTTCATCCAAGGAGCATTCAATAGGAATCAAATGACCCAAGCTACGGGTCACAGTCTGGCCATTGCTTAAACGTACGGTTGCTCCCCTGGGTTCCCCGTCAAAGCTAGTCAGTATTTTTCAACTATTCCCATCTTCCATGTCCCACGAGGCATATCTTCTTTTAGCAGAACCACGTGACCTGAACGCGGCTGGGATTTCGCCAAAATTCTTGGTTGCTTGATGTTAAATTGCGTCCTTTCCCTTAGACTCAAGAGATATTCATTTCTCCAGTTGTCCCAAAATCTGTTCAAATGAATTTGTCCTTTCCGCCAAAGTTGTAGTATATGTTCGGCCTTGGAAAGGTGCGGCAGATAGTTGTCCTCATTGTTCAACACAGGAGTTCCTGTTTTCCGATTCAGAGATAAGAAATGGGACGGTGTAATAGTTTCCGGAGAATGAATGTCTTCTTCCACATACACGAGAGGCCTCGAGTTAACAACAGCCTCTGCTTCAGACAAAAATGTATGCAACTGTGGTACAGTCAAGCACATGTTGCCAATCGTTTTCCTTAACGCCCGTTTTACAGTGCCCACCAATCTTTCATAATAACCTCCAGACCATGGTGATAAAGGTAAGATGAACTTCCACCCAATGCCATGGCTGGATACGTAGTTGGTAACGTCATCTCGGCTGATCACATCTTGCCAGACGTTTCTTATAACTTCACCTGCTGTTTGGAAGTGCTTTGCATTGTCAGAGAAGATTACTGTCGGCGCACCAAATCTAGCAATGAGTCTTCGTAATCCAAGAAGAAATTGCTGAGTTGTCATATCCATCAGCAGCTCCAAGTGTACTGCCCGGACAACCAGGCATGTATACAGGCACACCCATGTCTTTAGTTTCTCACCAGTTTTCCAGTCTTTAACGTAGAAAGGACCGAAATAATCAACTCCTACGTAATTGAACGGAACAGTTTGAGTTACTCTAACCTTTGGCAAAGGAGGCATCGGAGGGAGCTTATAAGGACCTCCGTCCCAATACTTGCACACTAAGCATTTTTTCAGAACTTTCTGAACAGTGTTTCTCCCCTTCGGTATCCAGTAGCTATTCCTTAACATCGAAAGAACATAAGAGGTGCCAAAATGCATCATTTTGTTGTGACAATCTAAGATGAGCAGTTCTACCAGATAGCTATCCTTAGGAAGAAGTATAGGTCTTTTGGCCTCTTCTGTTATGTCAGCATTTCCTAGACGGCCAAGACAGCGAAGTATGCCATTTTCATCTAAGTATACACCCAATTGGGTGACAGTAGTATGCTTCGTTCCGTTGACTATTGCTTCGAATATCTCTTTATAGTGCAAATGCTGTGCAAGCTTAACAAGAACGTTCTTCGCGCATCGAATTTCCTCTGCCGAAGACACGTCTGTTGAATCGGATTTTTTTTCAATACTTGGATAAATCTCTGAACCCAAGCAACGACACGCAGTAGCTTCGTCAAATTGCTGTATCTCTTTATATTAATAATCATCTCTTCTGTCGGTGTCGTAGTTAGTAGTGATGCTTCGAAAATTGATTGGGTTTGTCGTTCTTCAGCGGTTATAGACTGAAGAATTTCTGGTGTTATGTCTTGGAAGGTTACTGTCGGCCACTGATCTTCGGAAAGAAGTAGCCAAGGCGGTCCATGCCACCAAGCATTGTTTTGACAATGATCATTGAATGCACAACCTCTGGTAGCCACGTCTGCTGGATTCTCCTTTGTATTGACGTAGCGGAAAGCAATGTCATCAGTTGATCGGATTTCTTTTACTCTATTCTCAACGAATACTGAAAGTCTTTTTGTCGACTTTAGCCAACTCAAGGCACAGACTGAATCTGACCATATTATTTTCTTCTTTATGGCTAAATCAAGTTCACGGTGTACAAACTGCATTGCCCTTGTTGCAATCAGCAGGCTCATCAATTCTAGTCTCGGAATGCTAAGCGGCTTCTGTGGAGCTAATCTTGTTTTCGCAAATATCAGGTTCACTGTAGTTTCTGGATTCCCCGCAATTCTCAAGTAGATACATGTTGCAATGGCATTCTTCGAAGCATCACAAAATGCCACCAAATCACATGTGCCACTGTATCTGTTGGCACCGATAAATCTTGGTATACTGTATGACGGGAGTTTGTGCAGGTCTTCGGCAAGGACAATCCAAGCATTGTGTTCTTCCTCTGTAAGAGGTTGATCCCAGGAATCTTTTGTTATCCACAAATTTCGGAGAAACAACTTTATACCCAGTGTTACTGGAGTGAAAAAGCCAAGTGGGTCAAAAAAGGAGGCAGCTGCTTTTAGAACTTGTCTCCGACTGTTTATTTGACCCTAGATGGACTGAGATCCAACTGGTATGGTTAGGGTATCTTTGGTTTTTAGCCATCGGAGACCCAACACCTTCAACACTTCTCCAGTGGCTCGGTCATCTTCTGGTATCTGATCAGTAACAGCAGCAGAGTTGGTGGCCCATTCTCTCAAATTCATGGATGCACGTCGAAAAATCTCTTTTGCTTCTTGATAGAATTGGCATGCTTCCAACTCGTTGTCTACTCCAGTGATGACATTATCGACGTACACATTCTGTTTTATCTTCTTTGCAGTATCTGTGGCCACCAAATCTAAGTGATGATTCACCGTCGCTGCCAGCAAAAACGGACTCGACACTACTCCAAACGGGACTCTAGAGAATCTAAATATGGCCAAGTTGTTTTGTGTTTCTGGATTGTGTCGATCATGTAACCAAAAGAATCTAGTGACATCTCGTTCCTGAATTTGAAGGCCGACTTGCAAGAAGGCCTTTTCAATGTCGCTAACCAAGACGATTGCTGGGAGACGGAATCTCAGTAAGAGACCGCACAAATCGTGCAGCAGGACTGGGCCTCTATACAAGCACTCGTTAAGAGTCGGACTGGACTTGGATGCTCTCGCAGAAGCATTGTAGACAATTCGAACTTTAGTTGTCGTCTTCTGTGGAGTGATAACAGGATGATGCGGAATGTAGTGCTTCAAACTAGAACTGCCAATGTCCTCATCTTCAACTTTTTCTATGATTCCTTTGATTTCCTGATCTTCAATTATATCGCCATACTTTTTAAACAAAGATTTATCTTCCTTCAGTTTCTGTGACAAGAAATGAAATCTTCGTAAGGCTAACTGATAGTTGTCAGGCAGGGAATGCTTTGTGTCCTTCCATGGCCACTGAACGTAGTATCTATCATCCTCAAGCTTCACTGTAGACTTGAATATTCCTAGCGCTTTTTCGTCATCAGATGACACTTCTCTGTCCTTTATTCCAATTGTCTCCAACTTCCACAGGTTTTCAACG
Source organism: Trissonchulus latispiculum (assembly GCA_030248195.1). NCBI lineage: Eukaryota > Metazoa > Nematoda > Enoplea > Enoplida > Ironidae > Trissonchulus > Trissonchulus latispiculum. The sequence goes on from JASAND010025281.1 coordinate 43,417, forward strand.
GAAGGTGTAGTGGCCAGGCACTCGTCGATGCTTTCCATGAAGGAAAGTGTGGTATCGCTGTTGTGATCAGCAAACAAACCTACTGACATCAAGTTCAATCTGTATGACTCGTCGTTGCTTACTCTGCCAGTAAGAATCCAACCAAATTCTGAGGACAGCAAGTATAATCCATCCTTTAACTCAATTTTCTCCATTCCCAGGAAGTCAGCATAGTAGTCGTTGCCAATGAGCAAACCAATATCGGTAGTTGTGTCGTTTGATGGAAGTGAATCAGCTAACTTCAAATTCTTGTTCTGTATGATGTGTCGGATTTCCTTACTGATTCTGCATCGATTCAGGGAACCAGTAATAGTTGGCACCGTGCTGACAGGAATAATCCTTTTCGTCGTCAACATATTTAGTTGAAGACGAACTAGCGGCGTCTTTATTCGTCTGGGCTTCCCAGATCCAAAGGTAATCAGAGAAATTTCTTCACGTTTTTCAATGTTCAGCTGAAGTTTGCGCGCTAGTGAGTCCAATATATAACTTCTGTTACTACCGGAATCAAGTAGTACCCGAATCTTCTCTTCTTTCCCATTTCCGGGATTGCTCACAACAACCATAGCTGTTTGCAGAAGGACTTTCTCATTTGATGCGAGTAAGCTGTTTTCATGCTGTCCTGAACAGGTATCTTCTTGATCACTGCAATCATCTTCATCTACAAGGTTCACAGTCTCTCTGTGTCGTGTTTTGTCACCAAATTTCTTCGGGCAAAGACTGCGATGATGGCTCTTTGTCTGGGCACAGTGATAGCATGGCTTCTCATCGGGACAGCTCTTCCTCTGGTGGAATTTGCTAAGACATATGTAGCACCTTCCCTTAATTTGACGTCTTCTTTCCTCAATAGACCTGTACTTCCTACACTCGTCTGTCCAGTGGTCACCTTCACAATATACGCATTTTCTTTCCTTCCGCTTTGAATTAGTTGCCAATGCTTCCGTTGTTTTCCAATTCCGACTACGGTTGTCATGGTCTCTTCGGTTATCACTTGAGGTAACACCTTCGCTAACCTTTTGTATATCCGCAGCTTCGCGTGCGCTCAAAAGTGAGTTCAATTTCTTCCGTAGTAGATCCACTGTCCAGTCACCATCATCTGACTTCATCTTTTCTAGTTCAATAATGCCACTCTTCGGCAACTTGCTTCTGATCAATGAGACGAAGTGTCGATGGTTGGTATCTTCTCCAAGAGTGTTCAAACATCGGAGATGGCGCTCCACTTGGTTGTAAAAGGACCGTAGCTTCACAACGGAGTCGGCACATGTAGGCAGATCCATCAACTTAGCGTAGTGAGCATCAATAACAACTTGCGGTTTTCCAAACCGCTCAACAAGAAGATCAACAGCAACTGTATAATTACTGTTTGTAGTTTCTAAGCCCTCTATGCACTCCTTAGCTTTGCCTTCAACCTTAGCCCTTAGATATGATAGCTTTTCAACAGGTTGTAGTTTTGGATTTTTATCTACTGTTGCACCAAAGGCGTCCCAGAATTCACCCCATTTTAAGACATCGCCAGAAAACTTTTCGAAATCCAGTTTAGGCAACTTTACGGATACTGCATGAGGGGTGTTTACAAGCAAAGATTCTGGGCTAGAACCCTGACCATGTCCCAACCTAACGGATTCTAATTCCAAAAGTCTACCTAACTGCTCTTCTAACCTCGACGATTGGATTGTCGTGGTATTTACCATTCTGTCCTGAAATCCGTCTATTCTTGCCTTTAAATCTGATATCATTTCAGTTATTCTTGCTGGAAAATCCATGGCCTCTTCCACGTCTTGCTCTTGGTCATCATCAACCAGGGCACTTTGGATCTTCCAGTCTAAGTCGGTCAACTTTCGACCATACTCTTCCAACGTCTTTACTTTACTGCTTGTGGCTGTATTGGTGGCTTCAGCACCGTCTAAAAGTTCGAGACTGCTCACCAAAACTCTTTTCGCATGGTTGCGTAGTGCATTACGCTGGCACTGTAGCAATTGAAGTTCTTTAGGGTCCGGCATCACAAAAAAGGTTTCGGCACCAAAATGATATAGCAGGAAAGCCTATTTAGCTAGACTATCGGCAAAGAGACTAACTATATATATTCATAGGATGATCACAATCACGTATATGCACGTTTCTCATTACGAAGTCTGTTATTTTTAAAATAATACTTTTAAGCCTTCATGTTTCTTCACAAATGTAAAGTTAAATGCGAAAAAGTACCATCGGGTCGTAGAATGTCAGCTGGGGGCTCCAAATAATGTGGCGAACCAAGGGAGGACCACAAAATATAGAATGTCACTTGAATCAGCTCAATCTTAATTCTCGGAAACTCTCTGAATTCCAAACTCATGAAACTCGACTAAAAACTGCATCTCCATTTCTCATAACTAATCATTACAAAATCATCAGATATGCATCAAAGTTAAGGATCAGAAAAACTGTCTTTAGATAAATTTTGACTTTTTGAAAAATATAATTATAATGTTTCATAGGTTTCACCAC
>JASAND010025282.1:0-16078 GCA_030248195.1 Trissonchulus latispiculum
TGAAAGTTAACTAAATTTTGGCCGAAAATGGTCATTTTTTGAAAATGTTTTCAAAAAATATTGACATAAATCGCTTTAAACGGTGCAAAACGCCTATATAAAACTTTAAAAACACTAAAATAGGCCTTATATTTTGAAGAAAAACCACGACCGCTACCGCGACCCCTATGATATATGTCTGACTAAATTTTTTAACTTGCGCTTCACCGGGTTTAGGCTGTCCATCCCAATTCAACTGGCCTTTACAAGTTTATTCACATGATAAATTAATATTTTAGGGACTTTTGTAGGACAGGAACTCGAGATTCTAAACTCCGGAAAAATACGGAATTACGTGTTTTATTTTCAGGAAAACTAAAATTTTTAATTTTTTGTTCAATTTTCGTTATCAGAATTTTGTTTCGACGATCGAATGTAGCAAGTCCCGCAGCAAATTTTTGCTCTTTAACAAGTTTTTAAAAAACGCACCCAATTTCCAGAATTCCGGGTTTTCAAAACTTCCGGATTTTAAAATTTTTCCAGTACCCATAGTCACAAGACGGGTATTATTCGAAAGCTCTTAACGAGTTGAACAACCTTCGAATTAGACCAAACACTTGGTGCTCAATTTCCGGAATTCGCTAAAATCGGATTTTCCTGATATTGAACATTTACTCCAATATCCCACAATGTGGGTATGAATTTAAAGTTCTTGGTGATTTGAGCAATTTTTGTGATACAGCCAACTTGCAGAAATGCGCCCACGCCCACGAAATTCACGAAGAACTCCCAAGTTAGAGATAATTCCTAGTTTTGTGAATTCCGGGAATTTAATGCAGTTTTAGATATTGATTTGATTCTATTAAAAGATTTGTTCAGCTCAAGAAGAGCTTTAGATACCCATATTGTGCGGCATTGGAGAAAATGTTCAAAATCAGGAAAATCCGATTTTCGTGAATTCCGGGGATTGAGTGCATTTCATGTGTTTGTTCTAAATACAAAAGTTGTTCCAGTCGTTAATAGCTTTCGAATAATACGTGTGTTGTGGGTATTGGAGAAGATTTCAAAACTCCGAAATTACGGAAAATGGGCGCATTTGCATAAATGAGAGAAAAGCATAAATGTGCGGCTGGACCATCTCGACTCTATCATGGAAACAAAATTTTGATGAAACATGAAACGTGTCGGTTAGCACGTATAATTAGTTTTCAGATAGACATATTACGATTGTACGTTTTCCAGTGATTGATTCCACAACCTTCTAAACTGTATTCGAAAAACGGTATACTTAGTTTTTAGGTAATGGTAAATCAGTTACTAACTTCTCTAACAGTTGAATAAAATTTAGTGCAGACAACACAAAGCACCATTAAATTTGCTGAAATATTGCACACTTACGCACAAGCCACCACTAAATATGTGTGCAAAAACCAGCAACTACAACCCGCCACTATTCTGTCTTTATCTCTCTTTAAGGTGATCAGACGCGACACTGTCAGGTGGATGTAACATTTGAATTCAATTTAGCGCAGACACCGCAAGGGATCATTAAATTTGCTGAAATTTTGCACACATATTGCGAATATATCTTTCTGTTACTGGACCAAAATCTGTGTGAGACCCGTTTACTTAGCGCCTGCTATGATCCGAAATGTCGATTTTCGTGAATGCTAGTTTTCTGGGCCGCTGTCAATGTTTTGACTTCACAGTCATAATTAGAGCATGCAGCACCATTTAATGTATGTTGTTTAGAAGCTCTTTAAAAGAGCTTTCGAACGGTGTATAGATCATCATCCTACGAAAAATGAGTTGAGAGTAATGGACCAAATATCAGCGCTCGTCCTGTCCCAAAACCGCAGTCAGGGCTCCTAACAACTTAAAGTCGCCATAGCTCGAAATTGGCTGAGCCAAATGCAATAATATTTTGCCTGGTTGGTACATTCCATAGAACCATCAAACTGGCCGAGTTTGAGCAAATTCTATTTTTTGACCCATCGCGGCCTTGTTTCACCCTACCAGAAATCGACTGATATATATATTCTTATTTATTACGTATATAAAATGTGATCGCCGATACCAGACTAATGTATGAATCCTGCAAGCATCCTATTCAGGGAGTCACTTGAAATCAAAAGCGTCAATATGAGCCTATCAAGTACTCAGAACTCATATTAGCTTATCAAGGCTTGTCTTTCTTCCTTTCTCAGGTGGGATTTTAGATGTTTCAGAGGTAAAACAAAGGTAAAGGTAACCCCCGGAGAATTCTCCTACCCTTGTCAGGGTCTAGGGTGCCGGTGCCCATCCCCGGATACACAGCTCTTGAGCCAGGAGTGTCACCTCTAATGATGACTACAACCGTGGAGGAGGGGCCAGCTCCTCAAGGCAGATGCCCGACACGGTCTCCTGTTACCTTCCCACATGAGTGGTACCCATTTACCGACCAAGTAAGGATGGATAGCTGGGTTGGCTAGAGCCCACGGCGAACCGATATGTGCTTAGTCCCTTGCTCAAGGGGATTTGTGAAAGCCTTGTGGCAGCGGGGATTCGAACCTCGGACTACGTATCGGATCCAAAGTCGAACGCCTTAACCACTCGGACGGCACGGCACAGTTTCAGATGTTTCAGACTCATATTAGATCCCTTGCGGAGCATTTCCTCGCTTGTATATATCTTAATCGTATGTATATACCATATCTGCAGCTTTATCTTCTTGCCATCTATTTCTATTGTTCGTATTTTGAAATCAATTCCTAAAAATAAAAAATATATATATCGACAATGGTATTAAATTGCTAAAACAACAGTAAATAGTTTCATGTTCCGCCCCGCCCCCCCACCCAAAATTGGTCTTCCTCGTCGTCGTCGTCTTCGGTGGTCGATCGGGGGGTCCTATACTCGGTGGGCATCCAGGCGCCCACTATTACCCAGGAAGCGAAGGACAGCCTCTGGACAATCGCGGAGACAGGACAGGTCCGGTGAAGGGCCAAGGATGCATACCCGGGACCGGGTGGAGGCAGGGCATTCAATTAGAAGGTGTTCCACCGTTTCTGGGGAATCAGAGTGGCAATATATATATACAGTTCGGAGAGGGGAAGTTACCAGGGTCCACAGCGTGCCGGTAGGACGCCAGCATCCAGGATTTCCCGCTGCGGAGTTGACTCATGAGGACCCTGTCCTCTTAAAGTGAGCAGGAGTGAACCAAATGAATTGGTCTTCCTCTCCCCTCGAAATCGACCCCTGGATTTTTTGGGGGCCATCTTTACCCAAAATAGCCAAATTATCAAAGATGTTTTGAAAGAATTTTTTCGTAAAAACGGCAGTTTTTAGCTTAAAACCAGGCATTTTGAGAACGTTTTACGTTTCTACGTGCGAATTTCGCCAACAAATGCCACTTTCGGCTCATTTTTGTAATAAATCTTCCCGAAACTCCCTCCAGGAATAAATTAGATAGAAAGAAAATTTATAGATAGATTTATATTTATTTTATATCTATATATCTATATATTTATATCTATATTTATTTATAGATAGAAAATTTTCTAAACGATCGCTATCAGGTGGTTCGGGTGAACGGGGTATATTCAACACGGTGTCGGGTTCTGAGTGGGGTGCCTCAAGGAAGTGTGTTAGGTCCACTTTTGTTCTTGGTGTATATTAATGATGTCGTTAGTAGAGTTGAACAAAGCTATGTAAAAATATATGCGGATGATACAAAAATATATTATACATGTGGTAATGATGTTGACCGTAGTGTACTCTTACATGATATCGAAAACGTTTTTGGGTGGGCGAACGAGAACCAATTGAAAATTGCTTTGGAAAAGTGTGTTTTAATGCATTTCGGTGGAAACAACAGAGAATTCGATTATACTGTGAGCAATGTTCAGATTCCAGTTGTAAACTCTATGAAAGATCTAGGAATAGTTGTAGATGATAAATTAAAGTTTTCCCAACACTGCTCATCAATCAGTGTTAAAGCTTTGACTCGTATGAACATTATTTTTAAGTCATTTCGATCACGAGACCGGGATTTTTTGTGTGCGATGTACACTACTTATATCCGACCTATTTTGGAGTATAATTCGCCGGTATGGTCTCCGTATTTAAAAAAAGATATTGAGAGAGTAGAAAACGTTCAAAGGCGGTTTTCAAAGCGGATTCCGGGTTTGCGCAATAAAACGTATTCTGAGCGTTTGGCAATTTTGGGATTAGAAAGTTTGGAATTGCGTAGGATCAAAGCAGATCTCAATCAGTGCTTTCGCATAGTGAAAATCTCGACAACTTAGATTTTTCTGACTATTTTGCCTACCGTCAGGATGTGGGATTAAGGGGCCATAATTTAATGTTAGATTCTGTACACTGCCGAAGAAATGAGAAACTAATTTTTTTCAGTAGCAGAGTAGTTAAATTGTGGAATAACCTCCCCCTTGAAGTTGTCAAGGTTGATTCACTTGAGGCTTTTAAATCTAAACTGCAGGATATAGATTTGTCGATTTATACAAAGATCTTTTAGCATTTCTGTGGCTATTTATATACTGCACATGTTCAGGGTATTTTTTAGGCATTTTTTTTCGGGGGGGGGGCTTCCCGGGGGGGGGGGGGCCCCCCCCCGGCCCCGGGGGGGGGGGGGGAAGAAATTTTCAGGGGGGGGGGGGGGGGAAGATTTTTTTGCAAAAATGAGCCAAAAATTGGTATTTTTTGGCGTATTTTGCATGGTGAAACGCAAAAAGTTCTCAAAAATGCCAGGATTTAAGCTAAAAATAGCTATTTTTTCGAAAAAATCTCCGGCGAAGCCGGAAAATTTTTGAAAATTGGCCTATTTTTGGCAAAAATTTGGGCCTCCAAAAAATCCCGGGGGGGGGGGAAGCAAAAATCCCGGGAGGGGGCGATTTCGGGGGGGGGGGGAAGGCATTTTCGGGGGGGAAGGTCAGGATTTGGGGGGGGCCCCCCCCGCCCCCCCCCTGTAAAAAATACCCTGATGTTTATACAATTTTCACGTAGTTTGTAGATGTAGATATTAGTCTGAAATAGGTTTTATCTGATTGTTTTATATTGTTGTATGTACGGATGCATGTAAGTAGCTGTGTATACAGTTCTTTGTATTCCTTTTCAGTAAATGTTTTACTGCGTGACCATAATCTTTACTGAATAAACCAATTGTTTGTTTGTTTGTTTGTTATTACTAAAAATACCAAGCACGGGAGGGTGAGACATTTTGGTCAGTTACTGGCATTTTTCAGTTGGCTTCAATGAAACACTTCATTCCTAAAGCCTTCATTCTATATATAAAAACATTTTTGCTCCGGCAAAAACATTCAGTTCACACATAAACGTCATTCAACTACGCCATTTCTCCGCTCCTGATGTTTTTTACTCTACCACAATCGCCTAGAGTCCCCACCCCAAGGACATTTCCTCCTTTGATATATATATATACCACTATAAGACAACAAACTACGTATATACTAAACGGGACTTGAAATTTTAGAACTACGACGGCTCAGAGCAGACCTAGTTCAGGTGTACAAAATTATCTATGAAACTGATAGGGTAAGTTCTGCAGATTTCTTTAATTTCTTTAATTTCTCGTCTGAATTAGGCACTAGAGGAAATTGTCTTAAATTGTGTTCTGGCAGGGTCAGGTTAGACTGCAGCAGACACTTCTTTAGTAATCGGGTAATCCCAGTTTGGAACAGCCTTCCTGAGAATGTTGTAAAATCTGCCAGTCCCCTTATATTTAAAAATAAAATTCAGAACTTAAATTTTGCTACATTTCTCAAGTATGACCTGTAATTGTCGCTTGATACATATATATATATATATACGTTTTATGTATCCATACGTCGACTGTTTTAATGCATTGTTCCAATGTTATGTAATTTTTTCCTGAATGTATTGTTCGTATTTATGTATTTCGTAACGTGTGTTATCTCTTTATTATATGTACGTATATATGTGCTATCTCTAGGGGATCGAACATGTTATCGAATCCCTTTTTGGTCTTGTTATTGGGTATTTGTTATGATGTTTGCTGACCAAAATAAACAATTGTTGTTGTTGTTATACTATAACAGGGGCGTATCCAGGGGTGGGCAAGGCACACTCTTTTGAGAAAAATTAAATTTTCAGCTATTGTGATGCAAATTTTACAGTTTTATCTAAAAAATGTATATAGGACTGGAACCAACTGTTTAGGTTGGATCTCCCTTTTCAAAATCCTGGACACGCCTGTGGTTAATTCGTATAATATATACCTATGGTCGAAATAAATGAATTGTTGAAAGAGTCTTCAGAAAATCGAAACAGCAAACAGGTTTTACCAACGCCACTGTCGCCAATAAGGAGCAATTTGAACAAATAGTCATAGGTTTTTGCCATCTAATGCAAACTGAACAAGTAGAATAATGTCCAAATTCAAAGTTATATTTATATAAAGGGTGGAAGACGGAATTAGAAACTTAATCAGCGAGAGCCAAAATCCACAATTAGTTGAAAAATATACCAATAATTGAGTCGCAGCCTAAAATATTAATTTATCATGTGAATAAACTTGTAAAGGCCAGTTGAATTGGGATGGACAGCCTAAACCCGGTGAAGCGCAAGTTAAAAAATTTAGTCAGACATATATCATAGGGGTCGCGGTAGCGGTCGTGGTTTTTCTTCAAAATATAAGGCCTATTTTAGTGTTTTTAAAGTTTTATATAGGCGTTTTGCACCGTTTAAAGCGATTTATGTCAATATTTTTTGAAAACATTTTCAAAAAATGACCATTTTCGGCCAAATTTAGTTAACTTTTTCGGCCCAAAAATCGCAAGGGGTTTCGGGGGAGGGTAGCCGAAAGTTGGGGGGGAGGCGTAGCCGACAGTTGGGGTAGGGCATATCAAAATTAGGGGGGGTTAAAGTTGGTCAACAATCTGGGGGAGGGGACAGCACCCAAAATTACCCCCCCCCCCCTTCGGTGGGGCTGGGGGGACGTCCCCCGCACCCCAAAATGTTCTGAAGATGAAAAATGGCTGGAGGCCCCCCCCCCTTCGGTGGGGCTGGGGGGACGTCCCCCGCACCCCAAAATGTTCTGAAGATGAAAAATGGCTGGAGGCATAGTTTCCTTTGGGGGAGGGGGTGAGGGGGTTTGGGGGAGGTATATACTCCCCCAAATTTGTGAGATTCCCTCCATAGTATCACCGCAAGTTTTGGTTGGTGGGGGGCAAACTTCGGAAATTTGTTGGTCGACCCCCGAAATGTGATGGGGAGTACCACCCCCGGAACACCACCCCCTCAAAATTCGGACCTCATAAAATTCAAAAAACGGCCTAAAAACGCAAAATTTTCCGTATTTTAACGCTTTTTTGACAAAACAAGGCTTTTGGGCGGTTTTGCACCGTTTCAACCGATTTTAAGCCAAAATTTGAGAAATATTTCTTAAAATGACCATTTTTTAGTAAAATTTAGCTAACTTTTCTGGGGTTTTTTACTGGGGGGGCGCCCCCCCACTCGTTCCGCTCCCACTTTTTTGGGCTTCCCCCTCCACTCACCCTAAGGTGCCCAGAAAATGCCAAATTTTTAGGATTTGCGGTCAAAATTTTCAAAATTTTTCCGGCTTGGCCGGAAATTTTTGGTAAAAAATCGTCTATTTTGGTGCCAAAACTTAATTTTTGAGCACTTTTAAGCTTAGTTATAGCAGTATATATAGAAAACAGGCTTTTTATACTGTATTTTTGACATTTTTAGCTCATTTTATTTCCCCCCCACTTTTGGACCTCCCCCCCACTAGTGGGGGGGGGGGCGTCCCCCCCCCACTTTTTTGCCAAAAAACCCCCCAACTTTTGGCCCCAAAAAGGTCTTGGGGTGTTTGGGGGAAGGTAACCAAAAGTGGGGGGAGGAATCAAAAAATCTGGGGGGGGGAAGTTGGTCGAAAGGTTTGGGGGGATACCGCCCTCAACCCCCCCCCCTGCTGAAACTATGATTCCTTCCCCCAACTTTCCGCTGCTCCCCCCTAACCCACCCTCCCCCAGAGACTTTTGGACCCAAAAAGCTAAAATTAAAAAAATTCAATTAAATTTGGCCGAAAAATGGTCATTTTTTGAAAACTGTTTCTATAATTTTCACTTAAAATCGCCCTAAAACGGGGTAAAACGCCTAAAACGTTGAAAACAGGCCTTATTTTGAAGAAAAAAAGAGGGCAAAATAACCATAGGTGAACCAGGCTACAGTTTACCCCCTGTGAGACCCCCCACGGAGAGGCCAGACCCCCCACCCCCCATACCCGACCTCGACTACTCCCCCTCCCAAGCCGAGCTCAGACCCCCCCTCCCCCCCTAAAATGGGGTCCAAACAAGAGAAAAATGCTAAATTTGTGCAAAAATTATTGCAATTTTTCAAAAATTTTCCGAAAAAATTGTCTAGAAACAGTTAAAAACGCTAAGAAATAGGTTTTAAAACGCAATACGAATGGTTTTTTATTAGATTTATGTCGAAAATAGTCGATTTTATGTCCAAAAAGGGCCATTTTTAGCTGAAAAAAAGTTGGGTACAGTTTGAGTATAGAGGTCGGGGAAAAAAAACCAAGGTAGTCACTTTTTGGACTCTGCAGAACTACCCAGTGGAGCAATCCGGCTACAAATTATTTTCTTATCAAGCCCTGTCTAGACTGTCATTTTGGTATATAAATCGCCTCTCTAGGTCCTGTCGTTAATTAGTAATTAACGGTTAATTAGCCGGGGTAAAAAAAACCAATGGCGGGAAAAAAAAACAACCGGTGGGAAAAAAAACCAACTCCAGTATTCGGTCAGGGCAGGGTAACTCATATTAGCGATTTTATGCATGCGACAGGTAAAATCGGCGTCGCTGACTTCATATCTGCAGTTATTTTTGCAATATTCCTTATAATAAGTGAGAAAATCAAACATCAAAATTTGCAGCATCAACTGGCTAGGTTTCATCAAATTTGCCAGTTTCTATGTTAAAATGCAAAAATTTGTAAATCTTTCGAAATTCGATGAAATAAATTAAAATAAACGTTGTTTCAGTGTTTTTTCGCGTATTTCTTTGTCCCAGAGTACTTTTTGGCCGCTTTAGCTGAGCCAAACAGCCGATCCGCCGAAATGAGGTTTTTACCGGCTAGCACAAAATTGCCAAGTCCAAATGCAATTTTGAGCTGTTCACCTGAAAGAACGCATTAAACTTGCTATGTGGATGACTTTTGAGCAACTAAGAACCATTTTTGGGAGTTTGGCAGCAAAAGTAAAAATTGGTTTTTTTCCCACCCCTTGGTTTTTTTCCCATTTTGTAAAAATTCTGCTGGCAGCTTGCCAAGCGTCGCAGGAAGGCGAGACCGACATTTTTGGAAAGAGCACATGTTGTTCTCATAGAAACTATTAAAAGTTATTATCTAACTGCTATGGAAAATTTTTTACAGGCCTTCAAAAATAGGCAAATTTTGAATTTTTGGGGGGTCAAAAATGCCAAAATTTTCAAAATGTCACAAAATGCTCAAAAGTGGTCCGATTTAGCTCAAATTTGGTGTGGTAGGTGGGATGGGCCCTACCAACTTGCATGCAAAATTTGAGCCCGCTAGCTCATCCCCATCGCCCAAACGGGGGGTTGGTTTTTTTTCCCCACCATTTGCGGGTTGGTTTTTTTTCCCCGACCTCTATACAGTTTTTTTGAAAAGTTCCGATTTTTGAGACCCCCCAAGCCAGATTTTGACTTTTTACTCCCCCCCCCCAACCCAAACAGGTGGTACACCTATGAAAATAACCGAAAATTTTGCCTTTTTGGCCATTTTTTAAAATTTCTGAGGTCCGAATGCTGGGGCGGGTTGGGGGGTGTATATATAGTTTCCTTGGGGGGGGGGGTTGGGGCAATTTTCGACCAACTTTACCCCTCCCCCAGATTTTTGACTTACCCCATAGGTGTAACGGAGATTTGGGGTGGGGGAGGCTCCCCCCCCAACATTTTCTGGGGGGGCCCCCTCTGGCGATCCCCCCCAACCCCCCCCAGGACCCCCCCCCCAACCCTCCCCCAAAAAAATTTTTCATTTTTTATGCCAAAAATCGCATTTTCAGCCGTTTCTAATGATAAAAAACATCTAACCATAATGTAATTTTAACATTAGACAGTGGTTTTAAACTCCAAAACTTGATTGCCAACATGTTTCCAAGTCCAAAATAAGGACAATATTGAGTCATAAGATCCATAATACAGTTAAAAACGTGTATTTCTCATAATAAGAAACAGTTTAAGCCAAAAATTTGGACATTTTTGCAAATTTTTTCAAAATTTACCCAAAAAATACCCAATTTTTGGCCATTACCCCCCCCCAGTTGGGGGGGGGGGGGACGTCCCCCCCCCAAAAAGTTTTGGGGGAGGGTTGAAAAAAGGCTTGGGGGGGGCTAGGCTACCCCCCCCCAACCCCCCCACCTTACACCTATGACTTACCCTCCCCCAACTTTTGGCTACCCCTCCCCGACCCGAACCCCCCCCCCTAACGATTTTTGGACCCAAAAAGGTAGCTAAATTTGGCCGAAAAATTTTTTCTAATATTGTGACCTAAAATCGCTTTAAAACGGTGCAAAAACGCTAAAAACAAGCCTTATGTTGATGAAAAAAGGGCTAAATTACAGAAAATTTTGCATTTTCTGGCCATTTTCCGAAATTTCTGAGGTCCGAATTCTGGGGGGGGGGGTGGTTGGGGGGTACCCCAATCACATTTCGGAGGCCTGCCAAGATTTACCCGGCCCGGCCCCAGACCCAAAGTTCCAGGGAATGTTCTATGTCCAAAATAAGGTCAATATTGAGTCAGAAATTCCATAATACAAGTAAAAACGTGTATATATTTCTCGCAATAATAAACACTTTAAACCAAAAATTTGGACTTTTTTGAAAACTTTGCAAAATTTACCCTGAAAATACCCAAAATCTGGCCAATTTTTGCGCCTTGGGCGCGACTACCCCGCATGGGCTGGCATTTTTTAGGGTTTTGAAAGTGGGGGCCTTCCGAAAAGTGGGGGGGCCGAGCCAAAGGTAAAACATACTGAAATTTTTAGCGAAAAATTAGCATTTTTAAGGTAAAAACGCAAAAAATCGCTGTTAAGCTTAAAATGAAATTATAAGTCCATAAATTAGCTAAAAATTGAGAAAATTTTTGAAAATTTGACCTCAAAAACCTAATTTTTTGACACTTTAATTTGGGCCACCCCCAAAAAAGTGGGGGGGGAACCGAAAAGTGCCAACGCAGTAAAAAATGCCAGGTTGGGGGGACGTTTTGGGGGAGGGGGGCTACGTCCCCCCAACCACCGCCACCTTACACCTATGGTACCCCCCCCAAATTTTCGACCAATTTACCCCACCCCAAATTTCTTGACTTACCCTCCCCCAACTTTTGGCTACCCCCCCCCCCGAACCATAGGCGTAACGGTGATTTGGGTTGGGGGGCCCCCTCATAGGTGTGTTAGGGGGGGGGTGGGGGGGGGGGGGGGGGACCCCTCCCCCAAATGGAGGGGTCGCCAACCCCCTCCCCTAAAAATTTTTCCTACCCCTCCCCCCAAATCGATTTTTTCAGACCCCTCCCCCCTAAAAATTTTCAAACCCCTACCTAAATTTTTGAAAATTTTTAGCTAAAAATTCGAAATTTTTCAAAAAAAATTCAAAAATTAGCGAAAAATTGCTAGAATTCGCTTAATTAAGCTAAAAATCGTTAAAAATAGCTGTAAATTGAGAAAATTTTTCGTTTTTTTAACGAAAAACCGACTTTTTTCGAAATTTTTCGCCGACCCCCCCCCTAGAAAATTTTTCTTACCCCTCCCCCCAAATCGACTTTTCGCGACCCCCCTACCCCCTTTTTTCGCCAAACCCCCTACCAACTTTTTTCTGAACCCCCACCCCCACTTTTTTCGCCAGCCACACCTATGGGCCCCCTTCCCCGGAATTTTGGGGGGGCCCCCTTTTTAGACCACCTTCCCCCACGACTCCCCCCCCCAAATTATTTTTATGCCAAATGTAGCGGGAATGCCGAATAAACAGTGCAAGCCACTACTAGGATTGCGCCAACAATGGATAACACACCTGGCTTGGGGAGAGCCAGTCCTGGGGGAGCCTCGCCAATAGATATAACTGTATGGGTCGTTTCACAAAAAACTTAAACTACTTAACTTAAACGACTTAACTTAAACTACTTAAACTTCTTAAAAAATTCGTTTCATAAATAAACGACTTAAACTACTTAAAATACTTAAACGGCTTAGTGGCTTAAACGACTTAACTTAAACGACTTAATTTAAGTAGTTTAAGTAATTTAAGTCATTTATTTATGAAACGAATTTTTAAGAAGTTTAAGTTAAGCCGTTTGAGTTAAGTCGTTTAAGCCGACTTTTAATGAAACGAATAACATCGAAATGGTAGTTTCAAGGGGCTGGTCCGGAATTTGCAGCAAACTTTGAAAGACTGTAAATTACTCAATTCTTGGAGTTCAACGATAGTCCTGATATTACTTTAAAGCTTGGAATGTGCTTGTTGCAACTACGCAGAGTACAGCTGGTTTAGTTCAATAGTTCTATTTGGACATGCAATTGCATGAAAACAATTTTGAACATGGGTTTCTCCAAGTGTAGGAAAGCTAAAGAAAAGCGACCAGTTCCAGCTTCGCAAGAAACGTCTTCTCGAGGACTATCTTTTATGAAATTGTTTAACGAGCAAACAAGCTCAATATTTTGAGAAAACTGTAAATTTTGTCTGTTTCGCTAAAATTTTCAACAGCAAATATATATACGTAGTTTAAAAGATACGGACCAGCTGCTGTTTCCTTTGTGCAGTGTATTTAACTATAATTAGGTTGACGCAACTAATAAAATTACTAATATATTACTAAAAAGTAGGCCTTAGGCTTAAGTGGACCAATCAGTGAGCAGACACACCTTTACATAAATTATTCGTATTATGCATAAAATTATCTATTAGGGCAGCAAAAACCCTAGACTTGCGGATATAAAATTATCATATTAAATAGAGACTTGCGGATATAAAATTATCTATTAGGGTTGCTCTCGCAGCCGTTTTTTGGCTAAAGCGATAGCTTGTCAAAGTTACAAAGTGTTGGCAAAATCCAGGTTACGCATACATTTTGCCAATTTCTCCATTACAAAATGAGTTCATAATAACTAAGAAATGGTCCACCAGCTACTGGACAGAGGTATCGAATGATATAAAAGATGTCTCGGCAAAAAATTACTTTAGCCGGTAAAAAATCTCAGACTTCACTTCTTCAAAAAATCATTAGTTTAATTAAATTAATTAATTAATTAATGTTAATAATATTAATTTCATTGTATAGTTAAAAATGTTCAGCCACATTTTGATGTATGATGGCTTCTTCGCTCCCAGAATTAAATGAATACTAATGGTTCAAAGTTGATGTCGCCAAAAGGAATCACCTTTTACCTACCTATTACAGCTACCTGTAATTGTTACTTATAAATGTCAAAAAATTTTTAGTCATGCTAAAATTGTTGTGTGCTAGAGCCAGAGCAAGCGCTAGAGTATTGCCATTGAGTCAAAATCATCTTATGCAAGTCAGCTTGTTAATTGTGTAAAAACAATTTTTCTCAATTGGGACAACATTTCCAAGCAAATCAAGCTTTGCTGTGTTCATTTAGAAGGCTTCTTTTTCATTTAGAAGCTGGTACAAGCTAAAATTAGACAAAAAATTTAGTATTTGAAGTATTAACGGATTTTAAAAAATAGTTCCGCTTGTACCGGTATTGTAGAATTAAAATACTCGTTGAGAGCTTTCGAACGATATAAGAACGACTTTTCAACTCCCAAAATTGCGTAAGTTATGAAGCTTTTAAAATGGCCATTCAAATGCGCATTCTTTCGTTTAAGTCGTTTAAGCCCCGTAAATCTACGGAGCTTAAAAATGACTGATTTTGAACTGCATTTAAGCGGTCTACTTAAACAACTTAAACTAAGTAGTTTTTATGAAAGCAGTTCTACTTAAACGGCTTAAAGTTTAAGTCGCTGAGAGTTTAAGTAGACCTGTATTTGTGAAACGCCACTTTACTTAAAGTTTAAGTAGCTGGTTTTTTGTGAAAGGGGGTCTACTTAAACGACTTAAGTTAAGTCGTTTAAGTCGTTTAAGCCGTTTAAGTAGAAATCGGTTTCACAAAAACCGCTTCGTTTAAGTTAAGCCGTTTAAGTACTTTTTATGAATCGACCCTATGAAATACTACGTAACCTAACTAGACTAAACCTAACAACCCTAGAAACTACAGAATACAAATTATATTTATTATAAATATAGGCGCATGGCCGGTACACTACACACACGCATACAAGTTATAACAAGCACACAATATAATGGCCCTCTGGCCGACATACCTGCGGGAGCGCAAAGGCAATACACTAGAGGAGACAAGGGAGCAGTTGGGTACACCCGACTGTCCCACAAGACAGACACAAGCAACACTGACTCACAAATGTAAGCAAACGGAAGTGTCTGCAGACAATATGCAAATTAGTCTGCAGGCGCAACAAAAATGTAAACACCCCGCATACACATATGCATATACACTACATCTCCCCAGGGCTCCCATGACGAGCTCCTGCGAGGATCATCTCCAAATAAAATATTACAACTAATAAAGCAAAATACATAAAGACAGAAGAACAAATTTTTAAGGTGGTAGTACCACTACCGGGGTGGACTTTGAACAGATGCTGTGAACTAAATACTTAATGAATCGGCTTGAAATTTGGCAAATTTGTTCTTTATCATGTTTTGCATCAGATGAGATGATCTACAACGCTGCGGGGACTGGCTTGCTGTCTACACAATAAGAAATGTATTAAAAGCTTTAAATTTAAATATCTCCTTCAATCCTTTATGAAATCATTTGAGATTTTCAGTATATGGTTGGTTTACATATACGCTCAGGCCGTTTTTTTTAGTTTTTCGTAAAAGTGAGTTTTCCGTTTTTTAGCGTGTTTTGAAAACTTGTAAATTTTATATCTTGCTTAATATTGCATTTTTCCAAAAACCAAGAAAACGGCCTGAGCGTATGCTAATGCAAAACATATTTGCAAAATTTGGTCCGTTTTGACTGAAGGAGTGACGAGAAAATCAAAAACAAAAATTCTGTAATTTTTCATTGTTTGCTTTGGTTTTCGAAATTTCCAATGCTTTCAAGCAGCTGCAAAGTGCTTTTTATTAAATAATGCACATAAATAACGCAAAAGGAACCGTTAAAACCCAATAGATTTAATTTTCGGATATACTGTTTTTACTTTACATTGTGTGCAAACGGTCAACGTAATTCAGCTATATCAGCTATATATCAGCTATTCAGCTTCAACCGCTTGTAACTTTTGATAGAAACCACGTACTCTGAACAGATATGCACATCATTTTAAAGCTCTTTTTGCGCTCTTTCACGTAGTTCAGTAAAATTTAATATACGAAACTTAAATAAAATTTTGACTATTTGCGCATGCGCAAAGCCACGATGGTAGCTAGCCAATTATGCATTCTCTGACACCAAGATTTTGCGCAAAGATAGTTTGGCAACCAGTTTTGCTTTATCAAATGTTTTGTCAAGATTGCTTCATCCATGGAAAAATTACATAGAAAATCCCGGTAGTGGTACTACCACCTTAAGTATCTAATAGAAAAGAAAACCAGTATACAATAGCGTACTGCTGGCAAAGAAAAAATTATGGTAATACTTCCGGTTACCCTCAAGGGGTAGGAGAGATGGAGGTCTCTCCTTAGGAATATATTTCATACGGATGTGGTTATAAGTATAGTAAGAATAATAATAGGAAACAAGAAATTAATAAAGGATAAGTACCTTGAGTAAGTAACTTAAGATTTAGAACCACATTACCGTAAGGTAGGTACCCTAAGGGAGTAAAATACATAATGACGTGAATGGAGTAGGATCTACCTTAGCTGCTCTGAGTCCAGGATGTCAGACTGGCTGCCAAAGGCATGGTTCCCTTCAGAGTTAGTGAGAAATCATTAAAAGAAATAAATCCATTATCCCAGCAATCAGAAGATGATGGTCCGTTTGAAGTTACCCAAGAAATCAGATTATAGTTTCTACTG